>JACXIV010000051.1:380149-582724 GCA_014737475.1 Bombus confusus
ATAATTGTAATCTGCACAAAAAAAGAACAAAATATTAAAACAATGTATAAAAAGTACAAACTATTTGAAAATGAAGCAATGATCAAGGTCAAATTGTCTCGAAAACTCATTGTACGAGCTACCGGCAAATGGGGCAACCAAAAAGACGATAGAAAAAAGAAGATAACTAAATAATATATTATAATGAAAAAAAAAGATTTAAGTATTAAAGTCTTAAAGAAAAACATACAATCAAATGAAAATAACGATAGCGTGAATTTGAAATTGGTAGAAAAATGTCTATGAAAGTATCAAAGGTACCTGTCGCGAGGTGACACGAATAGATGTACGTCTAATCTCTTTGATTGTCCATACTTAACTGACCCCCGCACCGCGATTTATCCCGCGAATTTCGGTTGTCAAGGAGTGGGGGAAGAGGGGGCTCGCTAGTTAGATGCGTATGCACGAATAGGATTTGTCAAATTCTTGAAAAACATAAGCTCAAGGATATGTTTTCAGCAATAAACATATAATGTCTTAAAAGAAAAAAAAATATAATACATTAAACTGGACACTGAGATGCACGTAGAAACTATAGAAAGTAAACACAAATGATCTAGTATCATTTCGATGAACAAAAATGAATTTGAGAAACTGATTAATCGATAGAAAGCTGAAAAAAGATAATTTTTGATTTAAAATAAAATAATATCTGGCCCATAGGAACTGTCATTAACTTATATATTGTACATACATATGTATACAGAAGAGCCTACATAAACATATTTATTATTCTTTCGTTTATATTTTATTTGTATGGCAATTTTTATTAGTTATATGTTACTCATACATTATTATTAATCATTAATGCTATTTTTAATCTGACGATTACAATCAATTATTCGTATAGATGTTATAAGTGTTAAATGTTTTAAGACTTTTTCATATGTCATTCGTATGACAACTTTCATCAATTATATGTATGTTATTTATATTTGCTGTTATTATTCATAAAAGTTTTAAGACATTGAAAATTCTTTTATCACTATTTTTTATTATTTTCACTCGATATGGAATAAAATAAAGTATGATTCTAATGTGGAGGGAGGTTATAATATTGGCAGGTTGGATTAAAATAAAACTTTATTAAACTACTTAGAAACATTTATTGTGTACATTGTATAAACGTACATTGTAACGAGACACGACTATCGCAATTAATAATCACTGGTTGGTAAAATTTGAAATGTATATAAAAATTACATGTTCATTGAAAATACTACATTTCGCAGAAATCATCATGTATTGAAACAGTCAATTATTCAGTACATTAATGAACCATGATATACACACACCAATTATGAAAGCATCTTTGGCATTAATTTTACGTTTAAAACTAGTGTTTACGTTGTGTACTAATTTTTCACTAATTATATGTTTTGTGATAAATGTCTTGCACATTTTGAAATTGATTCCAGATTTTACTATTGCCGTCACGATTGTCATGTGTCTGGTGGCAAATCGTACATTGCTGAAGTATATAATAAAAAGACTGACATGAATACCAAAATTCTTCTTTTACGTGCGTTATGAAGTTTACCGATTGAGCTTGAAAGGGACTATAAGAAGAAAGGAATATCGCCATCTAGCATAAAGTAGAGAACAATCTTTCAAAGTTTTGAAGCTACGGATATAGAAATACATCTTATCTGATGAATACACACAATAGAAACATATGAGGTACAAAACACAAAGCCATATCTAATCAGATAAATAGATTAACAATAGTAAAATATTACCCGAACAGGTTAGAAATATAAGAACGGCAAGAACAATTATTTATAGCATTCTGCATCAGTTCTCTAAAAATTGAATACAATTTATGCAAGTAGTATAGTAAATCCTAATTAGGTGATTAGATAGATAATTTCGAGATCCTGTCTTAGAAAGAACTTCAGTAACCGTAAATAATGAATTGTACATATTTTGATATGGAATTGACAATGTTGAAAATAATCAAACACTAAAGCCTACCGTCGTCTGCTGTAAAACTGCATCGTCTGAAAAGCATTTACAAACTCTATTTACATTATTCAACGAGCAGTCTAGACAAAAGCGCAGAATTTCATAGCGAAATAATTTCCATTGTGTCTTTACACAACTGAAGAATATCATACGGACAATTGAAGTCCAAGTCGAGCGAGGTAACATTGGACCGTTGAACAAATGAACGACCATGAAATGCCATCTACCATTCTTTTGTCTCTGATCACCTAAGTGAGTAGACACACGGACAAGAATCGGAGAACTAATAGGGAATAAAGCGGGAAGTACAGAGATGATTCGAAAGTGGAACAGACGGTTGTACTAAGCATGTATCGCGAAAGAGTAGACTGCCGGGACTGCGGCCGAGGATAATAGAATTTTACAGCCAGTATTAACACGAGGACATTATGTATTCGGCGAGTGGCGAGAAAAGTATGTTGGAGGGAAGGGAAGAGGGTTCCATTAGAGTAGCAGCCGATCCATAGGCGCGACAGCCTCGATAAGGTTAAGTCCGTGAGTGTTCGCTTTCAGTACGCGACGAGACATCTCTTGGTGTGGTTCTCGCAACTAGATCCTCTGTTGATCCACAGTGCATTCGTTAACGTTGTTTTTGCAATCAAATTCACCACACCAACAATTATTTTTCACGGTGATAGAATATATAATAGAAGAAAAAGAAAGAAAGCTGGACAGGATGAATGAGAGAGATCTGCAGTTGGCTAGAGCAATGGTGGATCTTGAGTTGGACGAAAATGCTCCGAAAAAATCGATTGTCATCAAGATGCACGATAAACAGCAAACGTTCAGGTAGTGTTCGTATTAATATCTTGTTAAACTAACCGATTAATATCCTGTTAAAGTAATTGACGCAAGATTAAAGTATCGACTGGTGAACTTTAATTGATTCGAGGACGATCTATGATTTAGGATCGATAGGTTGTTCCAATTATGGAATATCATTTAAATTTCATGAATCATGTGCGAATCTACGTCACCGATTATAATGCGCGTTGCTTGTTAGACGTATTAACTCGCGTAGCGTAATAGTATTTGATCTTTGTCGCGTAGATAATTAATAGAAGCGACTGGCCGAAAATAAATTGGCACTGACGCCTATCGGACCCGCAGGAGCGCGCCTGTGGAAGACGCGTTAAAAATAATAGAGACACGCTCATTGATTGTGAGACGGCCGTGACATCCATGGACACGAAATTTTCTTATAGTGGCGTAAAAGTCAAGGCCGAAGAATGGTCAAACCCACTACGATATCGATTAATTTGTATTAAGTATTAGGTCACGATGTGGGATTGATTTGGTTCTCAACATACTACTGTAGTGTAATGGTCAGGATTCTTGCTTCTCAAGCAATTGATTCGGGTTCGATTCTTGACCATTGTATATATGATTTATTTTTTTCCTTTCTTCTAGTATTATTATTTAAACAAAAACCACAAGAGAAACTCGCGATAACCCATATTTTTATCTTTTCTAAGAATACTGGTCTATATTCAATGAATACATTCAGCCAAGCTCAAAATTGTCTTTTTATTTGGTTTTAGATTTTTATTTACTTTTTATTTTGTTTCTAAATACGTGGTTTTGTGAGTGTCTTGAACACTTAGAAGATGGTGGGGCCTTATAAATAGACTGAGGACTTCAATACAAATTTATATTTTTATTATTATGCAATTAAAGCAATGAGACTCGATCAGAGGTTTATTTCACTTGCTAAATATTGAATAGTTTACTTTGAATATACTTTTGTACATTATGTACATTATGTACACTTGTGTACACACCCCCAGATATGTGCATGAATATCCTCATTCTAATTACGAGGCTAACTACAATATTGTACAATATTATCCCGATTACATATTGGTTTATTGGTTTTTCATGAAAATTTGTAAATTTAGATCTAGACTAGAAAAGTAGACTTATTGTGTCTTTTTTCTGTGGTCTTGAAGTATGACAGAAAAATCTCAACAAAGATGTTTATCTTCTGTCAAAGATTTTAATTTCTTTTTTTTTATAGTCCTAATACTTTCTACGTTCTACAAGCTTAGATCGAAACCCTTCACAGAAATGAATTAACCGATCTAGGCCAAGGTCGGAAACAGACCTTGCCATTCTTATTTATAACAACGCTCTCTATTTTGGAATAGTGCATACAATGGAAAGCTACATATAAATGCACGCACATCGTATTTTAATATTAGAATTATAATATTATTGATATCCAATTAATGTCCTATTAGCGCTCAATCAATAGTTTACCAACAAATGATATACACGCTTGATAATGACCCACAGCCTAATTTCAAAATCTAATGAGATTTCTATATTATAAACAGACGGAGTCAGCTACATAAATCATTTTTATATCTATTTTAATATTAATGTTTCTAACCCTCCTTGTATGTATATATTATCTACTTATTATTTTCGTAAACTAACAAATTTCTATGATTCAGTTTTGAAACAGCTGACACTGAAAGTTCTTCAAAATATTAAGAATTTGATACACGTTACTTGACTAATCTATTCTTCACTGATATTTAACCATTTCTCTTTCTCTTGAAGCAACACACGGTGCGAGTTAACAGTCGATTACTTGGGAGCAGTGGAACCGCGAAGGTAACGCAGATTTCTACTTTATAACATTCTTGTCTCTGCAACTAGCGCCATCAGCATGACAAAAGAGTCCTTGTGCGATCTTTTGTGTTTTTTGTGTTCTGTTATATCTTAAACGAGATATATATGTAACGCACCGCTTATGTACAGTGATGTGCAAAAGTTTTCGACCAGACAGATTTTTCACTACATATTCCAAAAGCAATATTTTAAATTCTGCTAGAATCCAAATGGGTCCAACATCTGTCAGCAAAAGGATGAAGAAACGTAATTAATATTATTTAACTATGTATTTATTAGTATTCTTTTTACTCACCATGTCCTTATAGAAAATATTAATCAATATTCTTTTATATATTGCTTTTGCAATATAAAATAAAGAATCTGTTCCATCTGAAACTCATATCATGACACTGTATATGTTTGCAATGTCTGAGTTTTTGCTTGGCACGCACATCCATCCCTCTTGTTAATGTTTTCGTAAAGAAGCAAGCTTTCTCGTAACACACACGAGAACGCTTCCCTTCCTCCTTTGGCATTCTGCACGATGTTACTCCAATACTTCTATAATTTAACGCATGTAATTTGTTTCGTCTGTTATTGTACATGCGCTTTCTAATTAGTTCTAGATTAGTTCTAGATTCGATATAGTAGTTGCCTCGTCGAATTGTTTGTATCTGTTTGTTTGTTAAATACGATCGCTTTATTTGCTAAATACTCCGAAGCATAGTGTAGCTTTTCATAACTGACGTGACCGTTTTAAAAAAGAAACTAGCTTTCGATCGAACGAATGTTGCAAATTAACCTTGAGCCTTAGAAGGAACTTTCTCGCAGTGCAATTGACACGCGCTGAGGATACTGGTTTCCAGGCGTTCGAGAACAAGTTAGTTCTGTCGGATCAGGAAAGTTAATATCTAATTCACAGTCGTTCTAGCTGCTTTCATTTACGATCATCGACGTCAAACTGGTTCAAAGATCATATTCCTGGTCACGATTCCTCGTTATAACTAAAACGACGTTTAATCAACTAGGAAGAATAGTTTAGTGCATAAAGAGTTTCACTTTGATCTGGAATAGGTGAACATTCAATTAACCTTTAAATGCATTGTATTATTATTTGACAATATACATATGTATATTTCTTAATGTTATTACAATAGCTATTATAATAGTTGATACAATAGTTGATGCAAATTAATTCTTTATGTTATTATAATAACTATTGTAATATAATAGTTGATGGAACTGTGAACTACCTATTGGAAAAAGAAAAAGTTGCCAATTTTTTGAAGTATTTCATTGCACGTGCATGAGAATATGCATTTACGTATTACAATTTACCAAATCAAGGAAGTAAATATTTAAGTGAATAGCCTGTAATATCTCGCAAATGTCGATTAAGAAATGTTGATTAAATAATGCTTCTGCTTCTATATAAAAAGTTATTCGAAGAATGTGAATGATTACCACGTAACTTATCCAACCATGGTAACTTGCATGCAGGGCCAAGATCGCGGTCGATCTGCCTATATTTGTCGAAACTCCACTATCATTTTCAAGATCATAATGTCATTGTCGCCATTCGACGATAATAATTCTCTTCGTGAGTTTATGTGTACGTGAGCGAGTAAACGAGAGAACTGATATGATCAACCAATGATTCCCTCCTCTCTAGAATTATTATTAACAAACAGTTTTATAGAAAAGCAAAGCTAACTAGCTAATTATCAGTAACTTTCATTGGCGATACATGATAAACTTTTATCTTATTAGCCAAAGTTATCGCTTTGTGAAGATCTTTCGCATTATACACCAAATAAGAAAATTCCCGAAAAGCAGAAGGTCGAAAATTTTGTTGCAAAAAAAAAACACAGATTCATCTCACTCTTTCTTAGCTTATCTTGTATAATTGAACTAATATCATTAGTGAAATGTTGAAAGTTACGCGTCTCAAATTAGCAATGCCAATTGATTTTCTTAGATAATTGGAACAAGCCTAGTAATAATCGTATTTATTGGAAAATTATGAAGTGTATAATCTACTATATGACTTGTCAATTTACTAATATTATTAATTGCTGAATTATTGTGCAAGACTTAATTAACAGAATAATCTTGATCACCGTGTAACGCAATATAACCACACTCTTAACAGAATTGGGGAAGCCTATCGAATGATTTTTGATAACGTACTAAAATACGACTAAGCATGAGACCTGATAAGACTAACAATAAGACAATTGTCAGATTGGAAGCTTCGTTCGTTAGCTAGATAAGAATACGCGTGACTAGGTCAGATTATTTAACCTGTTTACTGTTAGTTCGGTTGTTGCCTAACATTTACAGAACGTTTCATAATTATGAAATTAAAAATCGCAATAGGACTCCATTTGTTAGAACCAAATTCTAGCCAGTCCTTAGATGATTGAATTTCTGCCGATTGATTTTGTTTATCTGAACATGAACTATTACTATATTACTCAGATTATATGAACTAATTATCTCTTAACGAGTTGAGATAAATGGAGCTGTACTGCAATAGTAAAGACAGAAACAATTTCAGTTAGGTCAGTATTACAAGTGTAAGTATGACATAATTAATTTCCTACAAAAACAAAAGTACGTGTTAAAAGATAAGGTATCTGTAAATAAAGAAATTATCATTCAAACGACGAGTTAATTCCTTTATAACGATACTTACATTGTGATGTAAAATTATGTCTCCCTTTGAGAATACGTTCGAGCCAATATGGCAAGACTATGTTTAATTCATAGTTGCTTTGAACTTATATATCACGTGTTCAATTTGTGGTTGAAAGATAAGCAGGCTGAGATTAAATTTGGAGGGGATAGCGGCTTGCGAATTCAGAACTCTCGGATCAATCAAAAATCACGATGCACTGGTAAAGCACGCGAACACGATCTGTTCTTGTCAATGTTCGTTGGGTTATCGCTAAGGTTCCGTCTTATCGTTGGAAATTTTTGTTTTCCTTCTTCGTCCAGCAAAACGCTGATCGAAAGTGTACGTTGTCGAGTCGTTTCAGTATAGTGGTACACGCTATATAGTGATGCAACGTAGTGGCAGTGTGCTGAGTAGGGCGGTTTTGCTCAAACGATATTCAAGTATCGATAAAATTATCAGGTATGGTACTGTTATCGGTAATAAAACAAATCCTCCAAGTTAGCCGAGCTATTTCGGATAAAATTTCATGTCGAATTACCATGATAACGAGGATCAAAATATTTTCAGTTAATCCACAGAAGTTAACCAATGCAGAATAGTAGAGTATGTTTGCATTAAATGTGACATCAAAATGTAGAAGTACGAATTTAATTTGGCAAGTGTAGTGATAAAAGCTATGAAATACTGGTTACAATTTTTTGAAGATGAAATCGATAACAGTCGTCGTTTTTAATCTACAAATTCTATTCGAATATTTTCGCTTAAAATCTGACATTAGAACATAGAAGTGATAAAAGTGATAGTAGTAAGTGTGGTAGTGATAAGAGATATGAAGTATCGCTGTAAATTTGACATTAGAACGTAGAAATACAGATTTAAATGGTAAGTGTAGTGGTAAAAATTGTCAAGTAATTTTCTTTTAAGAACAGATTAATATGTTATGATTTTAATATATTAATTATTTATATGTAAAAAATACTAGTCATACGTGTATTTCTTTAGAAATATTTTCCCAAAAATAAAAAATAAGATTTGCACTGCCCGGGAATCGAACCCGGGTCGCAAGAATGGGAATCTTGCATGATACCACTACACCAGCAGTGCTACTTGCAAAGCGTAGGTTACATTAGTGAAGATAACATGTGTGAAATTCTATGCACTTGTACTGTTACATTTAGAAATACTACAGTTACAAAATAATTATATAAACATTAACAATAACTTTTCATTGTTTTATACAAAGAATCTTTGCTCGAGTTTGTATATGTTGTATTGTATACGTAAGTATATATAAAGTCTAATGTAGTAAAGTACTACATATATGCAGTTGCATAAAATTTTCGATAAATACCGTTGGAATGAAAATGCATGTTTTATTGCTTGAATTTTTATGACTTTCTTACGGCATTGAGTATCGGCCATCTTAGTGTTTTGAGATTATGTTTTGCGATTAGCATAGATAAACCTTAAAACATATAAGAATTTTTGGGGGAAAAAAATATAAAATTAGAAAATCCAAAAAAGCAGAAATACAATGACCAGAAGTGGAACACAACTATGCTCTCGCTTATACAGCAAGATCTCCATTGTCGAATTTTTTGTAAATATTGAATATTAATTCTACTGTATATCAGAGAATTGTACAGTATAATATTGAATTTATTAATTCTTATTTTTACGATATATTAAAATTTTAATGTATATAAAATTTAAAATAAATAATCTTCCCTCACATTAAATTTTGATTTTGATTACATGGAAATTCGATTATGTGAAGAATGTATATCATTGTTAGTTCTACTGTACCTCAAAATCGATCCCAATTTTATTTCATTTGGTTTCACTTTTTGTAACGCATTTTTCTTCAATTGTAAGCGAAGTCATTCGTTAAATTTGCATAATTTTCCACTTTCCTGCTCATCGTGGCAATTTAACTGGGGGAAACGTGATGATCGCTTGTACGTTCGTTTCCACTTGCTCACCACTTTCAGAGTGTTTCTAAAAGGACTTTTGTTAACCGCAATATCATCCTCAAGCCACCAGTTTTATATTCCTCCGCGAGAAAGTATCTTATTTCATGAAATGCATAAAATGATAAGTCCGAGCATTATCTTCCCGTGGAAAGCGCTCGTCCGTTAGATCTTATTATAGAAATGTCACAGCCAGATTTTTTCTTGAACATGTAGAGTAGTAAAGAAGGTTGTATTTAACGACAAAATAACAAACAATAATTCTCTGACTCAGTATCAACACTTTATCTTTCCATCTTTCGAATGCTTCTACTAACCATTCAATGATTCACACAGAACAGAAGCTATATTTAAGAACGAAACTCCCAATTTTCTTTGTCAGTTTTCAAATAGTTCTATTATCCACTCTATGATTCACACAGAATAAAAGCTAAATTTAAAAATAAAATAGGTATGGTAACTTTTAGTATACATAGATGCCGAGTTTCTCAAACTTCTCTCTGTTTGACTTACAAACTTTATTATCTATTCGACGTGTCACAAAAAACTCTCTTTCTTGTTATGTATAGCTTTTCTACGTGATACCATAAATCTACTTTAATTTATGCGCCTCAATCGCCACAGATACACCAGCATAAACAATTCAGTTCTCTCATTCCTTCAATGCTCTGTCGTTCCGGATTTACACGAAATTTCAATCGTGCTTCATTACAGTGTTAATGAAATATCAAAATATTTTATATGCCATACAATATTATACTTATACGCTTTCTATATAATAAGTGTTCAAATATCTTCATAAGTCACTGTATGTATCAAAAATATCCTTAGATCCTGTATTACTAAGATGGTTTATCTCAAGCATCTTAACAGAAAGCGTAACATATCGTGAAGAGCAGAAATTATTATTTTTAGTCACATATCGAGAAAAAAGTGGAAATAATGGCACAGCCGGTACGGCCCTGACGAGGCGCTTGTTTCTCCACGGGACATTTCACTCTGTTTCTCGCCCCATCGGTTTTGCAATGCCGGCACTGGCGGCCGCAATAAATTTTGATCACTTTCATACCATAATTGCATTACACGCAACTGGTTTACAGTTATGCCTTACGACCTGCTTGTTATATATATTCTCGCAGAACGTACCACTGTTTATTATGCAATCGATGAAGCATCGAATGGAGCGCCTCGTATTCGCGAGAAATATTTTCTTCGCGATGGAGCTTTACTGACTTATACACCGTGGGCTTAAATCCTTGTTACAAGCGAAGTCAGGGAAATTTTACAGCTCAAGATAAGACGAAATCCAAAAATAACAATATTGCGTTGTAGACTTCATTTTCAAGAAAATCGAGATTGAAAGCTTGCCAAGTAGTTATACGTGGATTTGCTTACTTCCAAAGTAGATCGAAATAAATGATCGACAGGAAGTTATTCTTTGTGTGGAAACAAATGCAACATATCGAATAAATTTTTCTTTTATGTTCTCGTATCTCCTTGAATTTAAGCCCACGACGTATACGCATATTTTAGTCAACTCGAAACCATCCGGCAGAACAGGCGACAGAATTAAACAGCATTGTACTCACGAAGTCAACGACCGGAAGTCGACTACGGTTTTTCTTATCAGGATATAACGCCGGTGGGAACACGGTCGAGGAAAAAACAATGGACATGAGAAGAAAGGAAATTTCATTCTTGGAAAACCGTCTTTCGTTTCATATCACTTTTCGCAATTTTCTACCGAAGGAAAGATATATAAAAGAAAGATAGGGATAAGGGAAAGATATATAACCGTTGTAGAATTAGGTAATATGATGTGATTCTTCGTTAAAAGAAAAATGAATAAAATTGATTGTTGAAAAGTGAAAGTAGATAAAATTGACCGTTGAAGAATAAAATTAGACGTCATACATACGTGTACATATCTATCATTAATATGATGAATCAAGTCGGATATTCTATTAGAGTCTAGAAAGGATAATAAAAATAGGTCGAGTTCAATTCGATTTAGACTGTCGAACAGCTGTAAGGTCTCTTTGGAAATGAACCAGTTAATCGTTCGTTCGCCTTTCATTGTCGCTTTCACCACGATTAGCGACTAGCTTGACTTACAGTCAAAACTACCATGAAAGGAACCTTTCTTCTTTCAAGCATTTCTCTTTTAACAAAGGGAGAACAAAGGGATATGTCGTGAAAAGGAGTTCTAGGTGCATGTGTTGTCTGAAAGTTCCAGAAAACCATCTGGAACTCAGGCGCAAGGCAACAAGTATGTACATATGAACGCGGAATCTTCGAAAACAAACTAACTTGAGTTTCACGAGAAAAATCTCACTCTGATAATAACCAATGATTAAACAAAATTAAATACATTATGTACGATATACTCTTTGACTTATGTTAAATAGCAAATCGATGAAATATCACATCCAATAAGATCTGCGTTGACTAATGTAAGAAGTACAGTTTAGAGGTATTTTTGAATTTAAAGTTATACAATCCGACTATACTACGCTGATACAATCGCCAAAATGTCCTAATATACTCAATACGGTCTGCTTTTGGTTAGGACCCGTTACAAAATCGCAAGGGCCTTGTTGCCGGGTCAGTAAAGGAAAACTCCGCCATTCTCCTTTTCCCGTTATCTTAAGCCTTTGTACATAGTATGTAGAATATTCCAATCTGGTGTATTATTTCCAGGTATATACCATAGCCAGATATATACAGAATCCAGGTATACATTAACGATATATAGGCCATTAACAGACAGAGCCATAAAATTTTAAAGTTTTACAACGAAACGCAAAATATGAATACAATGAAGTAGAACAAATGGAAATTTCGGCAATCCTCTTTCGAAGACCCTGTTGAAAGGTTCTGGACAAGGTTTAGTGAAATAGCGTATTTGCCTCTAATAGTGACCATCCCTATTTAACAACATTCACCGAATCGTGAATCTACAAATTTATTTCGGATAAAAGCTCAGTGAGAAAATGCACAATCATGGAATAAAATGTACCGTATCGTTCCACAAGTCCCTTTCATTAAAAATTTGCAAGTTGCTGAAACTTTACAATCGCGGAATAATGTTACAACAAATGTTGATAGCCACTTCCATCGTCACTTCCTCTACATATTTTTTATCGTGTACTGCGTGTACATTCAGATAGTTGGTGCAGAATGGTGGGGAAGTGCGTGAGTTAGAAAGCCCTAAGTGCCTTTCTGAGGCTGCAGCCAGTACAGTCTTGGTTGCTCAGTGAACTCGGAACAGTCGTCGATCGAGGTACGGTTGTTACTCTATACCGTATACACTTACGTGATCGTTTCATTCACCAGAATGAGAATTCCAGTTTCCAGACCTCGTTTCTATACGACGCGATCGATTTCTATCGAAACGTCGCCTTAGGAAGCACTGTTATTTGCGAACTAGCTCGATGTAACTCAAACGAGCAAAGACGCTCGTGCAAATATTTCTTTACTCGCGACGATACGGTTAAAAGCTAGAATTCCCGGCCTTGTAAGTATGCTTTCTCTTTTAAAAATAGTTGTGTGTAATTTCGTGATTTGAACGATCAATGAGCGACTTTGTGCGATTAAGGAAAAATATCTCGAAAAACTGAACGATTTCTCATCGCAATCCATATAAATTTCGATACCAAATTGGAGACAATTTAAAATAGGATATTCTTGCCTGTTTGAGCGATCGATCTCCAATTGCGATTGAGATAACCATTGATATCAAATTAAAGTTAGTTTGAAAAAATAAGATAAACTATTTTAGTGATCTGAAGATTCCTAATCACGACCTACGTGTATACGCAATTATTACAATATTTTTTTTCCACAATGAATACTACGCATATATTCTATTTACATATTCACACGAATCCATTAGAATATACATTTTCATAAAAGTTTGAGATCTACATATAACTTTTGGTACAATAATAAAATATAAAATAAGGTATCGCACATATTATATAATACTTGTGACATTCTTTTGTTGTTTACTATACTGCCAGTTTAAAAAACGGATCGTTACCAAAAAGTAAACTGAAGCGGGCGTTTTAATAAATAGTAAATCAAAACGATGAATAATACAAATGTTTTCAACGAGCCATTAATTATTTCTGACTGCTTCTTTTCTAAACTACAAGAAGCAAGGTATAATCATGTTAAAATCAAGACAAATAAGTAGAATTGAACCTTTTATGGAAATCGTGCCAAAAAGAGTTGTTGGCTTGTTATATCTGAAAAAATATTCATTCGTTTGAACGTTGAAAATTGTGCAAATTGCACGTCAAGCATGAAAGATGGAGGCAAACTTACAAGCGACAAGTGGGAATTGCGCAACGCTTGCAAAGTTTCATTTGCATGAGCGTGCAGGTAATATCAACTAAACTCAATCTAACGAATTTTTTCCTTATTCCAACTCGCTATTTGCTAAGTCTAAGCTAGCATAGTAATCTTTGTTGCGCAAACGAAAAAAGAAAGAAAGCGGTGCTTCATAGGGCGTTCGAAAGTGGCGCGTTAATCAAATGTCACGTGATAGGTAGTTGATTAATATTGGAGATCCGTCATGGTCGATCGCGTGTGACAAAAATCGTCAAAGGTGCCTACGACTTCGCACAAGACACTGTAAAATTTGTATTAGACACCATAAAACAAAGGAACGTAACAATAATTCAAACGTTATTGAGACATTAAAACTATTAAAGTGTTGAATATGTGCGTGAAACCGTTCAATGTGTAAAATGTGCTGCTTCGACAGGAAAATGTTTAGACAGCCAAATTATTGAAAATATGCAATAAGATCCACGATTGAGCACGAAGTTGCCAAAACTATTTGAGAAAAAAGATGTTGCATGGATAATAAACATGGTGGGAGAAAAGCAGCGACGACGAAGTGTGAGCGAAATGCGCGATTGGCGATGCATCGTCAGGAATAAAGGGGACGATATGGACGATATATGCATGAACGTGCCCTTCCTCGAGGACTACGACAAGGATACGAAAATGCGTCGCAGGAAACGTTCCGGTACTTGGCCGTGAGTAAATTACTTTACGACCCTTTGAAAGATTGGAGTGGAAAAATAATTCCTTCTTGGACTGCTATAATTTAATGAAGAATAAAATAATTGTAAATAGATATATAGTTTGCCAAGCTATTATTGAAGCATTGATAAATATGAGACTTAGTTTCAGGGTAAAATTTTCATAATGATAATGAACTAGCGATTGATCGATTAATTACAATTAACGAATTAAAATGCATAAAGTACTGAATTAGGATCTCGTTAAATTTCAAAATTTTCCTCTAAAGTAACAAGAAATCCGGTATGGTCTAGTGGCTAGGATACCTGGCTCTCACCCAGGAGGCTCGGGTTCGATTCCCGGTACCGGAAATTTATTTTCTTTTTGGATATTTAATGTTTTAATCTTAGATTGATGTAAAAGGCAAATTTTAAACTACGAAGAATTAAATTAATTAGAATAATTTTTTGTTACATATAATTATGTATACGAAGCCAGTGTGAATTTCGCTGGAAAGGAAATGAAAAGTAAACGGAATGGTACAGCGCGACTATCACGAAACCTGTACATATACAGCTCTTCAATTTCGTAATTAAACTGGGGTCTCGCGTAATCCGATTCCAATTCGTACGAAACTTGAGCGAAGTTGTTTGCTTGCTCAACATTCTTGTTAGTCAGGGACACTTCGTCGCGACGCCCGTGCAAACTGACAATCCGTCTGGTGCATAAATTATACATTTTGTCGAATATTCGATGAATACGGTCTTAAAAAATTAAAAACGCGTTAAACAGCAATTACAGATACGCTTGCGGAAACTGTGTAATATCATAAATTTTCAAGAAATAGAAATTGTAATGTATTTATCATAAATTGAAAATGAAAACAGAATACATTAATATAAATTGATTAAAAGAGATTATGTTAATTTGCGTTAATGCAAATTTGGCTGTTAACGAAGTAATACGTATAATATGATGTAACTGATTTAATACTCCATTCGATTATCTTTTTTGCTTCGTTTTTCTCAACTTCACATTGTCACTTTCATACTCGAAATTGCGCAAAAGTAGTTAAACGAAAGTATCAAAACATAAGCATACATCCGGTACGCAATTGATTGGTCCATAGTGTTAGAGCATGCGTGGCGTACGTCAGGCGTCGCGACGCCAGCGTCGACTCGCCCGTAACGTCAACGAGCTTCCTCTATTTTATTAACTTTTATTTAACAACGATCCGCGCACCAATTCAAGTCGTTTTCTCTGATATCTGAAAATTGTCTGTCTGCGATATTGAGAACCTCGACGAAACAGCGGCTGTTTTGCAAATCGGTCAACATGGACGAAGCCGAATTAAGGTAGGACTGGAGGTAGGTGTTGGTTAACCTAAATCTCGTGTGGCGACATGTGCTCGTATCGATATCAAACATTGTCCACTTTTTCCAATCCGTCGTTTATGTAACAGAGGCTCGTGATGCAGGCGTGATAGCGTTTAACGATTATTTAGCTGAAATAACCGATGTAGAATTTAAAGAATTACAACGTTGCATAATTCCGTCGTTGATAAGGCTACCAAAACAGGGGATTAAAGTTAAAGGCGACACAAGAAGTTGTGATATAATTCCTATACACTGTTATCGTTTATGTAAATAAGAATCGAACTGCAGTGACTCATGCATATTGTGAAGAGACGTTTTACGAACCTAAACATTATCTTGCCACTGTCTAATTCTAAAAGAACGGGACTGTTTGTCCTAGGTTATGTCGCATGGCAACGAGGTAGACCGCTCCAAGCAAAAGGATGACGTTGAGGCCGGCGGTAGGCATCATTAAGGGGGCACGCATTGCACCTCGTTTCGCACACGTGTACAGAAAGGTCGGAGTACCTGTTGGTATCGGTATGGTGGGAGTGTTTTCTGTTGCTCCTTTCTTTTGTGAGCGAGAACGCGTTCACCTTTTGCCAGGTACATTCCATTTTACGCAGCCTGTAGGTCGGTCACCGATGGCCCTATGGGCTCCCGTAAGCCTCTGTACGCCAATGGCGCCCCCGTTTACAACCGTCGCGTTCGGAATTTCAGAAATTCACGTTCGATGCAATCGATTACCGAACCGGACGTAGCCGTAAGCCGATCGTTTTCTCCTTTAACAGATCAGAGCCGAAGAGAGAGCCGACAACAGGTTGGGAAAGAAAATCGATCATGGTGTTTTGCAAGCTTTCCATGCACGGCAATCTGGGCCAAGCCACGATTAGGGATACGTGATCGTTGTTGGCGAACAAAAGGGCTCTCTCTCTCTCTCTCTCTCTCTCTCTCTCTCTCTTTCTCTCTCTCTCTTCCTCCTTCGTTTCTCATCCAGTGTGTTCATTTTTCTTGAGGCTTCTGTTTCTCTCTTCGAGTTTCTCAATCAATCGAGAGAAAGTTGTGTGTCGGATAGTTGGACCGAGTGAAACCGAGAGGAAAAAGTTACCTAATGATGTCCGAAAGATCCTCATAATAATTTGTAAAGATTGCTTCTCATTTTACTATTTTTTCCCTCGATTTCTAAATGATTCGGGTTCTAATGGTTCGAGTATTCGTCGTCGCTTGAGATCAATGACACAGCACTACGATCTATATGCTTATACTGGAGCGTGGAATGAAACGGTACAATTGAAGATTCCTTGCAAGATAAGATAATATATTAAGATATAATTGGATATTACTACGTAACGTTAGTGTTAGTGTCGACAAGAACCGTGAAGTTTACGGTATACCGACGGTTCCGTGGAAAGAATCCCATAATTGTTGGCTACCTCCGATCCGATGGTCATTCTGCGTGCAGCCACCTTGGGATTCGGTCCTTTCTAAAAGTTACTGCCTTCGGGAGAAATGTTCGCCGATACATAATGCTACGCTTGTGACTAATATCATTTCCCTTGGTAGTGAACGATGACAGTGTTGTGAAAATTTGATCGTGTTTGTGGAATAGTGAATTTCTTCGATATCTCTCGACCGTATCAAAAGAGAGGCTCCGGTTCTATGCCACATAGAATCATTGGCGTGTATCGATTAAGAAGATTGAGATAAATAATGCTCGAAAGATGTGGTCATTGACGGCGCGTTCTTTTGAATAGGATTTTCCAAGACGAATTCGCATTTAACAAATCGAAATCTTCTATCGTTGCCGGTAAATAATTCGTAGATTCTTGATTTAACCATTAAAATTCATGGAAGAAGAAGAAGGTCGTGAAATCATTTAAAACCGTTCGGCTAATTTATTCAACGTACACATAATTTTGCCAGTGCTATACTGCAAATATTGAGCAAATTAGTGGAAAAGGATATGACCAGCGAGGCTCGATACGAAGCAAGAACTCAAAATAGAAACCCAAGTAGAATCACGCGCCCTTGAGAGTAAATCTTACTGTTTCTTGGTAACTCGCTTAGGGGACATCACATTAATTTCACATTAGCCGACCTTCGGATTTTAATGACTGCATAGTTCCGCAAAACAAAGACGATTTTGCAACGTTTCAAGAATCTTCGTGTTTCCAGGTGAATGATATCCTACCATTACGACGACGCTTTTACCGAGGTTTTCGCGTCGACTCTATCATGAAGAAAAATTACTGCTATCAGTGATTAGTTGAGCCGTATCGAATGATATATCCGTTTCATCGAATGATATAACTGTTGCACGCCAGCTACATATTTAGAAGAACAACAGAGTGGAACACTTCTAATCCAACTGAATACTTAAACATTGTAATGTGCTCTGAATAACGTTACACGCGTACATGTGTATCGATGTTAAGAATAAGAAATAAGCTAGAAGATTAAACGGTCTTAAAATAAATGGACTTTGTCATTTTTACGTAATATCTGAGAAAGGAATTAAATTTAACGTAGAACTGATTAATTCTATAAAATTCCGAAAAAATGGCAGACCAAATCTCACCTTTACTGAATATTCAATGCAATGGCCATTTCCAT
Source organism: Bombus confusus (assembly GCA_014737475.1). NCBI lineage: Eukaryota > Metazoa > Arthropoda > Insecta > Hymenoptera > Apidae > Bombus > Bombus confusus. The sequence continues at coordinate 398,464 of JACXIV010000051.1, forward strand.
TTTAATTGCGATATGCTTGATCGCCTTAGAAACGGATCGATCACCTCGTCAACAGATAATATTCCACGGAGCAGAGTGCTCAGGTATACACTGCTCTTTCTTCGAAGAATTATAATCATGTGTTACGGTTATGAGCGTTATGAGTTAGTAATTTTACGAAGTTTCTGCGTAAAGCAATTACCGTCCAATTTATTTGCTATGTGAAAATATGTAATCTATAAAAATGTATATCTATATCGTACACGTCTATTTGCTCGCTTCTATTATAATATGTTATGGACGATCAGTTATCAAAGGTCTCATCGGTTTTTAGTTTTTAACGATATTCTATAACTAACAACTTAATGTCATGCACTATGTCGTCAATTAGTTAACCACCATTCCTTCATCGCTACTTCTAGCTATCTCAATTATCATGTATCAAGTCATTCATGCAAATGTATGTTCTTCATGTGATATTTATTAATCCTCTAGAATCTTGACGTCAGTTCCCGTTTGTTACTTGGTCAAAGATTTCATTAATAATAAAATCCCAAGATAATTAAAATACAAAGCCTTTTTCTCGTTTTAAGGCGATAGCCACAGAACCGTGTTATTTTTTATGGAAAGTGGAAAACACGTCGATTAGATAAGAATGATAAAATGTTTGTAAACTTGATATAACAATAACCTTAATTAGTTTATTCACTTGTTTTCTTTCTATTCGCAGGAGAACCAGAAGTCTGAATGCACCCAGTCCCATACAACAGTTTGGGCCATGCGGACGCATCATGAAAAATTCAGCAATGATCATGTGAGTACATGTATAAATTTCGAAAATACGTATTAGATCTCATCACATAAATAATATAATATATATATATATATATGTAACTTTAAAACGTAAAAATTTTGTCATATTTATTCAGGAATATTATATTATTTATTTCCTGGCGCTATGCTCCATCTTTCTAGACTTTCTTCCACAATTGAACTGATAAATTGTTTTGCATAACAATAAAATATGTAAATTCTACGCGCCAATTTTACAAATCACAATTCGTTTAATCGTATAAAATAGTAAAATTGTTCAGTAAAAATCCACAATCTGCAACTTGTCATTTATCGATCCGCTAATATTATTAGTTAATAAATTATCGTGCAGGAGGGCTCTGATAATTTTTAAATTCTTTTATTGAAAAATTCCAAAAATTATGGTGCCAAGTATCGCGTTACTACCTTAGAAAGTTGTTTGCCAAACAAATGCAGAATTTTCAAATATAATCTTTTATTCAATCCAATATTGAACATTGATACGGTAAAATAAAGTTGCTTGTCGACTCACTACTATCGATTATTTCTTTACTAATGGCTATTCACAATTCCATTTATAATTCTTCCGATTGCCATAAATTTTAAATCTTATCCGATTTCCTATTAATGTTATTCGTGTTATGCACGTGAACTGTATACGTATAACGTCGAACGGCTTTACTGTGAAATGACTCGATAATTCAAAAGTTTAGAAAATCATACGAAATTGGAAAGTATTTCCCTCTGCTCTTCTTTTTACGCTGTACGCCAGTATCTTGACCCAATTATCCGTGACAATGACTTCTTAAGCGAACCTAAGCGTTGTTTTGCCAGTGTGAATTAGAAAGCGGTTTTATAAACTCAAGAGATACGTTGTTAGCGAACAAGTTGAGAACCAAGCAGGATATCTCGATTTTCTCATGTAATATTCTGTTAACAATGTTGCTGCCATTGTGACAATCACATTATGCAACGAAAGAGTCGAGAAACAACTATGCACTGCGTTTGATTCTGAATATGTTTTGTACACATCATTGTGAGAATCTTTACATAACAGTAACTAGTCTCATAAATTTCATCAATTAAAATTAGTACGCACTAACACGTTTAGAAAATGTATAACTTAGTGATTACTCAACATATACTGTTTATGTGCGCAAATGGGAAAAAAGTCGATTAGCGATTCTTTTTAGCATATGATTACTTGCGAACGTAAGTCGACACGATTCGTGTGCTTAGGTAAGCTTTTACTTCAAGCATTTTTAATATGAAAATTAAGACGATTCATCCACTTACATACGCGCGCAATTAATATTAAGGTCGATCTGACAAAATCGTTTAATTGATAATCTTGCGTATCGATAAATCGAAAAAATTTCAATTTTTTGATAAGTCTGCTCGAGCACGATATTTGTTTATTACGTCAAAATTCAAACCAATGTACTTTTTATAGCTGAATAAACGCGATCAAAGACTGTAAATCGTAGTTTACGTGCGTTAGATATTTTTGAAATTAACGAAGTTTCTTGGAATAGTAAGGAAGTTAATGAAATACAAGTAACGAATAAAGCCGTGCACGTGTATCAGTTACTCGCGTCATTTCACGTATTATGCATATAAGAAGGCTCCACGATGCTCTCACGTGCATATGAAAGGACTCATGCGCTTGCGCATCGTCCAATTGTTTACCGTTAAAAAACGTAGCGCTGTGTTCGGTCCACGTTCAGTGCGAGCGCGACTCTCATTCTAGTATCACGCCATGGTTGGGACTATCAGGTAGGTCTGACAAACTCCATACTTTGACAATAAATTATCAAATCAAGAATTAACTCCGTTTTCGCTTTAGTCGTGTACACCAGTGAATACTTATCATCGGCTTTCTATCGCGACCACTTATCAGTGAGAATTTTTGGTTCCTATGTGATTTGGCAATTAAATGTTAAACAACGAATTCGACACGGAAAAATAAAACCATTACAAGTTGACCTTAAAAATTACACAACAAACTCAGCACAGAAAAGTAAAAACACTAGAAGTCAATTTTTCGTCTACGACAATTGCAAATTATATGTTAAATTATACATAATAAACGAGTAAATTATATGTTTCTGTTGAGTAATACATATGTATATTCTCTACGAAATAGACTACGAAATATACTATTTCCATTTGTATATCTTATCAGTTTTTCCAAATGTTTTTGATAAAATTGTTATGGACCTTCAAGAATCGGTAGCAGTAATGAATGATATAAAACTAAGACAATGGCCGCTTTCGTTCATAAAATATGTACATAATCGCACCTTTGATCCCCGCGACCCTAATTCACTGATAAGATTTGCAATCGATTACCTTTATGTAAAACAGAGTTTGAATCGCGCGCGGTAGCTCGTAAGTTTAATGTTAAAGAGTTCAACCCATCGTATCTCTATAGATTGACAATATTCATTAGGTATAAAATTCCAGTTCATCCTGAAACGTAAAAAATTCCTGTCAATCAGAGCATAAACCTTCTACATGAGAATATGTCGATATTATCATTAATTACACCATGTCACGCTTAAGACTAAAGTTTTGTAATAACAAAGCCTCTAGAAGAATCTCTTGATATTTTATCGTTAAGAAGCGCTTAAACGATCAATATTATTGTGAATATTGTTGCCAATATTTTGTGTTCTCGATATTATTGTCAATATCATTGCCAATATTTAAGGTACTTAAATGATCTTACGTAATAGACATTACGTAGTAATTATCTCAACATTATCCTACGTAAGAGACTCTCTGGACTCTAGAGAATTTCTAGATGATCCATATGCGTATATTGTCAATACAATGTTGAAAACCTAAAATATCGACAATAATATTGATCGTCTGAGCGATCCCCTAGAATTGCATAGACTTTGATTAATAAATTTGGCGTTTATTTTATTGCAGGACCATTCAAGATCCAGCCTCACAAAGGTTAACATGGTATAAACCGCCACTTACTGTTCTAGTCATCAAGAAGGTCCGTGATAACTCGGTATTGCCACCGTTTGTACAATTGGTCACGTGGCTAATAGAAGTAAGTATTCTCTCCATTCCGACCTTTTTATATGTCTATTGTATAATTTATGCAAAAAAATTCCATCGATCCTTTGATTGTTCGGTCGTTACAATTGTGCAAGTCATTGTGTATAAATTGAGATCGATGACCAAATCTACTGGACAAAGAGGAAAACTATATTCGAACGTCCGTATATATTATTTAGACGATATCATACTTTCACTTGTGTAATCATAGTCAGACTAGTTTCTTTGCGAAGACACTGTACTCGTGCCCTGGTCTATCGATTCGAATCACGTGATTGCACGACTTTTTTCATGCACTTATCTACACTTAATGACATAGCTCTGTAATATATTTCTTGCAGAAGCGAGGTTACACATTTTTTTAATCTAACGACCAATCTTATCTAAAGGCCAACGAGCATATGTTTAAATTCTCTCTGTTTAAAATTCATGAAATTTAATATTTGAATGTTTTTGTAGGAAAAACGGATGGTAGTGTTCGTCGAGTCGTCTGTTTTAGAAGATCCAGCCTTAGCTAGGGACCTCAGATTTCAGGAGGTTCGGGATAGGCTGCAAACTTTCAGAGATGGCACCGATGACCTTCAGGTAATCATTCTTAGTCACCATAAAACGTTTATTTTTGCTCTTATTAATTCTTGATAATTAAAATATATTTTTACTGTATTATGTTTTTATTCAAGGATCGTATCGACTTCATCGTCTGCCTGGGAGGCGATGGAACTCTTTTATACGCCAGTTTATTATTTCAACAATCCGTACCGCCAGTCATGGCATTTCACCTTGGTTCGTTAGGATTCCTTACGCCTTTTGAGTTCGATAATTTCCAGGAGCAAGTAACAAATGTACTAGAAGGTACGCACGAAGAATTTCTCAACGAAGTTCTTCTCAGCGATAGCAATAATCTGCGTCCTTCAATATTTTCCTGCTTTCCCCCTTGTCGATATCACAGGGCGTGATAATGCGTAACAAGAACGCACAACTCTTGATATATTTTGTGCAATTATTACACGTTGCTAACAATCGCTCCACATGTACATTCGTTATTCGCATTAAGAAACATGACAAAAAAAAAACGAAGGATTTAGAGAAATACCAAAAGTAAAATAAACGTGTTAATTATTTTACTATACAGCAACCATAGCGCCATTAACATCATATTTATAACGGCAATCGTTGACATCATCATTGAATCAACTCTCAGCTCAAGTTAGCCTAGCATTTAATGTTCTTTATTTCTTCGATATATCCTTCTAAACCTTTACATAGACAAGAAGCAAATCATATGAACAAATTAAGATGCTTATTGAAAATCTATTAACATCAGAGAGCTGTGCTTGAAAATCGACGATGTGATAAGAAGCGGGTTATAAATCTGACGATTGTTTGCCTTGTCTTTAGGCCACGCGGCCTTGACCCTGAGGAGCAGGCTGAGATGTATCATCATGAGGAAGGGAGAAGAAAATAAAGAGGCGAAGCCACCAACGAATTTGCTGGTACTGAACGAGGTCGTGGTGGATCGAGGCCCGTCCCCGTATCTTTCGAACATCGACCTCTTCATCGACGGCAAACACGTGACCAGTGTGCAGGGTGACGGCCTGATCGTGAGCACGCCGACCGGGTCGACCGCATACGCTGTTGCGGCTGGAGCTAGCATGATTCATCCTTCAGTACCTGCGATCATGATCACTCCGATCTGCCCTCACTCTTTGTCCTTCAGACCGATCGTTGTGCCCGCCGGCGTCGAGCTGAAGGTATTTCCGAATTTTTTTCACTATCCTACCAATGTGCCGGACACCTTTTATAGTCAGCACAAGTTTCGCTACAAAGAAGTCTGGAATTGCGAAAAAGAATCGAAAACGTAAATTCGGAAGAATTTCATAACTGTACTAGAATTTTACTAGTAGACTGTAATTGTAGAATTCCACGAAATTTTATTTGCAATAATCGATTGTTGTTGTTGGAAGATTCTATTTTAGAAGATTCTATCTTATTAATTGAGAGATTCTATAGAAATCTTTTGATCAGAGATTTTAGACTTTCACGGTCCAGCATCATAGAATTTTTAGAATCGAGAAACTTTCAAGTGACAGTTGATAGTGTAATCGTAGAGTTACGTAGAATCAGATTTGCAATTGTACAATACAAGTCGATGCTTATTAGAATGTAGAGGAGCAGGATTAATCAGAGATTTGAAGCTATCACGATGCTGCAGAATTCTTGAAATCAAACCTTCTAGATGTGAGCCAATTCTTGAGGGAAATGTGTTTTAACGTTTTATCATTATTGCAGCTAGGAAACCTCGATTCTAAAAATTAATGTAGCGTTAACATAATAGTATTTCCGCGTGGGTCACTAAAGATTCCTTATCATAATGGTATCAGTATTTTATGACGTTGCCATAGAAGGAAACTTGATGCCATTCGGTGGATATCGCCCGCATTCTCAGACCATGCGCTGCTTTGTTATCCCCTGGACAAATTTTAAAATCGTTGTTCCAACATATATTTTGGAGAATGTACGCTGCATACCATCAATTAGACTTACTAAGTTGTAACATAGATTCATCCTGTTTTTATATTTATTACGATAAATGTAACATGTGTGTAAGAACAGAATGAATTTATGTCATAACCCAATACGTTCTGATGATAAAAAAAAAAAAAAAAAACAATTTCATGCTCTGTTGTTAAAGATTAACTGAAAGTCCTTTTCTCATCGTAGATCTCAGTTTCACCGGATAGTAGGAACACCTCGTGGGTATCGTTCGATGGCAGAAATAGGCAGGAACTTTTTCATGGCGATAGGTAAAGATCAATCAATTTCTGAATCTAACTCTGCATTTTTGGCTGTTATTACAGATAATGGTTAACAGCAGGGACTGTAGCACAGCTTACGTCTCCTTCGATGGTCGCAATCAACAAGAGCTACGTTATGGGGACAGGTCCGTCCTACTATTAAATACTATAAGACTTTCTGTCTTTTCTTATCTTCATCAGTTCTAAAAATTCCAGTTCTTCTAAAATATTGCAACTTATTACGACATTCCTTCATACATTTTTGAATTTTGTTCTTCCTTCTGAAGTACGTTTCATTTTTCAATGTTTCCATGGTTTCGGGTTCATGGAGAGAGATTTTGGTTTCATGGTTTTGGTTTCAACTCACTTGGAGAGTTTCCTTACAGCTACAACTGATTGTTTCTCAGATTTCTAGAATGTAAATCAACTTACATAGCTGAGAGAATATGATCTTTTCCTAGAAACGAGACGTTAGCTGTACTGCAAGCTGAAAGTACTATCGATGCCTCATTTGCTACTACTTATCACTGTTATCATGTTTCCATATCGTGTATCTTCTTTTTACATATTTCTTATGTTTTTCTACTATTTTCAGTCTAAGAGTAACCACATCCATCTATCCAGTGCCCAGCATTTGCGCTGCGGACCAAATTACCGACTGGTTCGATTCATTGGCAGAGTGTTTGCATTGGAACGTACGCAAGAAACAGAAACACTTGGACGAACTAAGTGATTTGACTCATTCATCCAGTAATGACACTTTGGACTCTCTAGATCGCGACAGCTAGGCCAGGCGAAAAAGTCACAATACACTGCCTCAACATAAAGGTTTCTGAACCAGATCCTAAAAGATCATTCTGATTTATCAGTAAGGTCTGGTTTCAAAGAACTTCAACGACTCGCTCCAAGCTACACGAAAAGGACAAGCCTAACCTGTGTTCATTTTATCATAAGAATAGAGGAGAATGAACTCGTCTAGTAGTCGGCGAAGAAACTGAAAAATCGTACGTACCCTCTAAGCATCATTAGTGATGCACAAATTCACGGTACACCGCAACTCAAAGCTCTTAAAAGAACCTAATAGTATTTGAATGCGTCTTCAAAAACAGTGGATTAACAACATTGCAGAATTCCGAATGCTTCGAGTCGAATTCGTTCTTACGAGATAAAGGATTATCAAGAATTTACATGTAATCTGTAATCAGTGCATCGAAAGGCTCAAAAAGAGTGTTTTCCTGTGTTTCCAACGTATAATTCTACGCTCTACGGCGACGTTCTAATCCGCGAAATCACTTCGAAACAAATCTTTCTTTCCTTTCTTTTCTTCTTTCTTCTGCTTTTCTTCTTATTAAGTTGATAAACTTTTGTTAACGTGTTTAGTAATGTTGAACATAAGGTTAAGAAATGCGGGGCTATTATCATTAGTGAGACTAGTAGTAAAAAATTATTTAAGAAGCGAATTACATCAAAGCAATTGAATTGGTTTGTAAATGAAGCATAGTGAATTATTAATATTTCTTATATGTAAGCGATATTAAAGAAAAAGGTGTTGATTATGAAAGACATTACACGTCACACATTCATACTTATTTATTATTCACTTTTTGATGCATTTGAATAAGTCTATGTTTCCTACATGGATTCATATTCTGTTAATGTTATCAAACTGATTTTGTTAACTGAAACAAAGAGAGCACACAAGGGAGAATTAACTAAAGATATTGTTGTCGATAAGTTTTGTGTTATGACAACAAATATGATCCGGTTAAGGATCGTTTTTTTGTAAATGTAAATGTATTTTTCCTATAAATGAAAATTTTTAATAAAAGACATTTTTGTACAGTATATAAAGTTTACATCAATAACGTGTAACACAATAATCTAAAATACTTTCAAACATTCCAAAAGGTATAAACCTAAATAAGAGAAACAACAATTTATTTTGTTCGATAAGGAGTAATACACCAAAATATAAAATTAGGTTAAAAGATAAATTTATGCTGAGATATAGATAACAGTAAAACCAATTAGAGATATAATAGATATAATATAAAGATAATACATATGCTTGATAATGAATTAACAAAATAGTATTTTCAGTAAACAGCTTATACATATTAACATAAAGTATTAAAAGATATAAACTAATGCACAAAGTTCACTGGAACATTATATAATTCTATAATTTCATAAAGCTGTATTTCTTAAAAAATACATTTTTTCATTAAAAGAAAATATAAAACAGCTAAAAGACAATCCACCATATAAAAGGTAGAAGTCAAACTTAAAATGCGTTCAGTATAAAGGCATTATAAATTTCGACATCAAACCATTTAGTTTTTAACAACTAGGCAATTAAATATACATTATGTACAAGAATTATGTACGATTCTTGAGAACGTGTTGTCTTCTTTATTAAACAACAATAGCATATAGTAGGAAGTAACATAATCTTCTAGATGAGCCATTACAACATAGTGAAGTACTTACTGCTTGTACCAAACTGTAATATTCTATATATGGCCCGACCTAAAGTATAATGATAGAAATTCAGCACGGATTTGCGTTACTTAATTAATGTAAAACATAAAGCTCTTAGATTTGGTTGCATCAGTCGTGGGTATGATGTGTATTATATGCGTATACTATTTTGCACATACATGTGCAATGTGTACATGCATACGTGTCAAGAGAGTAATGTACTTGATAATCTAACAGGATCTAATCTAATTTAATATTAATCAATTTATTGATTCGATTTCACTCATCATTAAATCATACTAAAATTTAATTCTAACATTATTCGGGAAATAACGGGTGTCTCGATGTTTTTTCCATAGAAGCCACAGTCTGTAAGCATACTACAAGAAAGGATAAAAAACAATAAAATACAACTTACCACTACTGCATTTAAATAACACGGCACTCCATCTTTAAGTTAACATCTTGTTTAAATTAAAAGGTAGTCTATAAAAGAACTTTTACTGAGATTATACACGCTCTTCCAGCAGTTCGCCACTAGTTCGCGCAATTTTCGCGCGTTTTTCACTCCGTTATTGTTACGAAATTAATTACAGTGGTGAGGACGCATCTGTCCGCGCTTTGTATTGCGCGCTTAAAACAATAAGAAAACAAACTCCAGAATATCGTGAATATTACTTTTATATAAAAAATATTAAAATTATTTTGATTACATTAGTGAATTTAATGCATTCATTTATGCAAGAATAGCATTGGAAACATTAATTTTTTTTCATTTTTTTAACGAATTTACAAAGTATATAGTTATGATCGATAATCGATACAAACACATCGCACCTTAATAATAACTATTCTTTCTACAAAAGTGTATTTCGCACTTATTGTTGGTATGTATTTGAATGGAGCAATAGTACAAGGATCGTGTTCTATGGTCATCGCAAAAATAATTCTTGTTTTTTCCGAGGGTAAAGTGCAATGTGAATGATTGTCAATTTTCTCGCAGCATATAAATGTTTTTCTCTTCCGCTCTAATGCCTGCAATTGACGTACATCTCCGTTTTCCCATTTACGATGCGAAAGTAACGAGTACAGGCTCGTATGAAGAGTGCAGGTACTCGCTGGTCTGTAAAGAAAGAAGAAGACACTGTTGTAAATATGTTCTACTATAGGTAACGTCATTAACAAAATACTTGCATCCATTTTATCGTCATCCTAAGACTAAATCTTTCAAGCTATCTCTCGAAAACTTTAAATAACTACTCCAAGTAAATTACGCGTTACAAATTTTTGTTGCCGTTACATTATGAAAAATGTGGCCATCTACGAAATGAAAATTTAGTCTCAATATGATGGAATTGGCTGTGCGCCAGCGTAAAATCACGACAAAAACCACACAGCATCGTGAATACAGCAAAACTAGCAAACTACTAATCGTGATAGTCAACAACCGCGACTGTTTGAATCATTTAATTTATTCAAATGATCTAAGGCATCTAAGTCTGTTATGGCACACGATGTTAAGGTATGCAAGCAGGCAATCGAAATTGTCACATCGGAGTTAGTATTGTTAGAGCACACACTCACATGCCTTCTGATCTGAATCCTGATCCGCGCAAGACGGTTGTTGAATATACAGAGCCGGTTTCAGGGGTCTGCCATCTTGATCCTCAACTTGTATCACCAGCCCATGGTTACTTCCGTTTCCATGCGAATTCCGTGGGTTCATTCTCCAGAATCGAAGGCTTTGTCTCACATCCAACGCCAAATGGGTACCTTTGGACGTGAGTGGCGTCACTACCGAATCCATCAGGCGTTTCTTCGCTGTTGATACAAAGTTTTATTCAGTTAATATTATTATTCGCTGTTAACAATGCATTTTTATTCAATTAATGTTATAGATCAGTCCACAACTTACATCGGTGTCTCTTCAGAGTTTTCGTGTAATAGTAGACCGATATTCTGATCTTCTTCTCGTCTTCCTCCTCCTCTTCGAACGTGCTTTCTATAGAAGATGTCGTGTTTTCCTGTGGTAATTTGAATATTCTTAATTTAGCGGCGACCACATGATCGGTGGAAGTCAAATTCAATTGAAAATGCATATTCATAGAGAATGAGTCCGCCCAGGCATCCTGATCCGTGTTCCGTGGAATTTGACCTGGTGGAAGAGATCGATGCATATTTTATACCAGAAAAGCATTCAGAGTATTAACGAGATGTTAGTCTATCAACTAGAAAATGCCAGATAGCTCGTCGCATATAATAATTTCTTTATTTATGGACCCCTTACTCTTTAATGCATTATCTCATATATTCATATATTCTCTATTGTTTAATACGTTATTTCGTATTTATTGAAAATAAATTGTATCGCATTTATATTTGCGAAGCCTGAAAACTAGTTAAGGGGTCCTGCTAACAGGTTAAGCAACTTACAAGTCGGTGAAAACATGGTGAGTCGTTCGCGTTGAACTTGGTTGGCGTCGGTGCTGAGGTTGAATCTTCCGGTGAGAGCCAGAACCCGCGTCTTTATGTCCTCGATGGCTTTTTCACCCTGACTGCAGACAGAAATAAAGGTTTACAAAGCGATATAAATTAGCAATAAAAAGTAAACTGGAAAATAAAAAATCACAGCAGCCGACCAATTCTCAATATAAATACTCGAATAAAACAGTAAAAAACGAGAGTTTGCAATTTGAATTTATTAGTAGATGGAAACTGAAGTTTTAGATTGAATCGGGGAGAGAAATTGAGAGTTAGAGCGTAAAGTGAAGTAAAAGAACCAGAAATATTCGAAGTATTCTGCGTCTGACGATGACGACGTAAAAATTTTCACTTGGAGATACGTGCAAGCTTTCCGGGCAGCAAGGCAGACTAATGGACGGTGGTCAGTGACCTACAGGGCCCATAGTGTGGGTCACAGATATTTATTATACGTTCTAGACATTGACTAGACAACCGACACGAGCACTAGTGTACAACCTCATCCGTCTAGCAGGGAAGTGTTAATGCATTTGTGTTACATCTCGAATTTTAATATCTGCTATTAAAAAAAATTTTTACTTTCGAACGTTTCGTCGAACAGAGAACAATCTCATAATCTGAACTTACGATAACGATATAGTACTAATAAACTACTAATTAAACTTACAGAAGAGAAGATTTTCGAGTCTATCTACGTAGAACTTGGATTGCATTGGCGCAGGTGAAATTACAGGATTGCATAATGGAAGCTCTAAGTCATTAAACCCGGCAGGAAAAAAAGGAGGATCGTCTTTTCTCTACGTCACTGGCAAGGATTGCTTCACCGGACGCCCACTTGGACCTTTAAGCGCAGCCAATCGCGCGTCAACGACCTCGTTGTTGCTCGACAAACAACCAAAAGTGGTTTTTCTAAACAATCGACTAGTCAGATTACGGGAATGGTGACCACGCGCGGTTAAACGTTCAAGAGAAAACGCGAATAAATCTTTTTTAAGACTTTCAATTCGTCCCACTTTTTTGAACAGGAATCTCTTTAGGGAAGCGGAAGAGTTAGAAGGATGAGAGTATTCGGACGAAATCTCGCCACGAAATCTTGACGGGTTGTATGCCATTCTAGACATGCTCCTTAATCTAGCCACGTCCAAGTCACGCATTCTACAGCGTCTCGTTGCGTACGTGTCACGTCTGTCTGCCGTCTGGGAAAGGGAAGGACTCGGGTGTCTGGAGGCCGTTGCATCATGAGAATGAATCCAGTGATCCTTCCCGAGTACCGTATTAAGAAAATTGGCTACGTTACGCCGGTTTTGTAACAGCCTTCGGACGAACACGAAGTAGCGTCGACACGTGGAAATCTAGACAAGAAGATTTCTTCGATTTCTTCAAGGATCTTTCATTTTTATCGCTATGAAGAACGTATTATATATAGCTGGACAGGTCTTCGATCAACGAGGCGAAGTTCGTATTACGGAATAATCTTTAAAATACTATAAAAAGTTCCATAGCTTTTGAGAGAAAAAACTTGACCGTTCAAGATGAAAAAAATCAACGCGAGAAGACTGGTAGGTAGTGAGAAGGAGGTCAGAAGGCTGAAGAAAATGTTAGATCGTGAAATGGTGAACGACGACCTGATTAACGACGTCAAAAAATGCACGTTCCATAGTCTGGCGGTGAAGTGGGGAGCCACTGACGAAAACTTCCTCCTCGCTCTTCGTTGCGCATCTCGCATCATCTTTGTCGGCATAGGAAGAGAGACGCATAGACAAGGTCAGCGCGTTAAATTAAAATGTATTACATAACCTCATAAGAGAGCAGTCCTAACTGCAGTCTGACTAGACACCCGGTGATTATGAGGGTGCTCAACTTAAAGCCGCTGTGTCGTTATGATTTAACCACGTCCGCTTTAGTATATACATTGTAAGAAATAAATTAATTCGTCTGATACTATAGAACCACTTTATATCAGTCTCTCCCCTTGATCTGCGTCCCTAATCCACGTTGTTATCGTTGAGTAACACATACAATTCTTTAGATGAAGTAACTGCTGTTACACTGTTCCTTTTACTCTGACTAAACAAGGCTAACCTTTGAAATCAAACAAGAGGATTCTAGTGTCGGTGGGTCGTGCAGATCACCCTGTAGACTCCCGAAGAAGAAGCGGAACGACGGGCACATCGGAGGACTCTCAGCAGGCTACGCCAGTGCCGACACGAATGCATTTACGCGTCTAGACTTAATAAAATAAAAGAAACGCCTTCGCACCAAAGGCCAAGGTGGTGGAGGAGAAGGAGGGCGATTTAAAAACATAGCTAGGGACCACGGCGGAATTTCCACAGCGCGTCCTTCCTGGCTTGCTTTTCGTTCCCGCGTTTGTCTTTCGCCATCACTCTGCTCGATAAATCATTTTTCTCTGACACCAGAATTCTCTAAACGAATTTTATGAATAAACTAATTTTCTCACGAAATCTTGACATCATTATTTTAAAATAGATTACGTTCGTAACTAGATTTGTAATCTCGGTGCAAAAATTTCTTCGATACTCTTCTAAAAAATTTCAACGATCTCTAATTAATTTTTGAATTTTTTGTTTAGAAAAATATCAGCGAGCAAAAGGGAGGCGAAACGGTTGAAGAAGCGGACGCTGGTCAGCCTGAGGCGTAGAAATTCAGTGGCGCTTCGTGGTTCTTCGTTTCATCACGGTATTTTTACGGGCCATCGAGATATTTTTACGTGGCGGGGGCAATGATTCGCCGAGAACGCCTTTGTCGTCAAGTATTCGCAAGCACAGGTCTGGGTTACGTTGTTGCAAACCGTTTGCCTTTTTCTTTTATTACGATAATTAAAGAGAAGATCGCCGATTTGGTTTCAAGGGAAAGGGTAAGAAGGGAAGAATGCGTGTTACCTTTTCATGCAGACACAACATACCTCTGTGGAGAATAGATCTCCCGTTGTTATCGCAATAAATCGTATCTCATGCAATACGAGCAATGAGATAATCGTGATGAGAGAGAATGTATTTTTAGATTATGCAAGCCAAGCCAGAAGGAAAGCAGCCGGTCGTTCGGGGGAGCAAAACAAAAAGAATTCGACAAAATTTATCTGTCCATCTTATTCGGTACACCGAGTCCCTTACCCAAAAAGCGATCATAGTGCCATCAGGATGAAGCTTACCTGTCGAAGCTTGAGGTTAGGTTTCCTCTAAAAGACACAAAAAGCACATTGTATAGATTTTTTTTATTAGACATTTTTGCAAAGCGAGACACACGATAAACAACATTTAATGTGAAAAATGAACGAGACAAAAAGGAACATAATGAACGGAAAAAAAGATCGAGCGATCTACGATTATTGAAATTTTTTAATCTTCCCCCATGAATCGAATTTTTACTGAATTAATTAAACAGAAATATATTTTTATTATCAAGAGCACAGTGAACTGAAGCATAGACTGGGAAAACGTAGAATCATAAAACACATAGCTCACTTACCCTCGTCGATGAGCAATGGCTAGTTGCAGATAGGACGACAGATTGGCCAAGGGAAGGGTACCGGCTGATACGTTATTGTTGGCCACGAAGAGCTTGATAGAATCAGGAGTGTCATTTAGATACTCCAACGTATCATTTTCGTTATCCTCCGGGTTCCAATTTAGTGGGGAGTCGTGACTAGAGTCTTCGTAGTCAGATGTTTCGTTATCTTCGATATTCTCGAAACCAAGAGTATCCACGAATTCAGGAATAACTCTGTAAACGTCATCCTCGACCCATTCCAGTCCTTCGTATTCGCTAATTCTTTTATTTTCATTAAGTTTCTCTTCACTTTTTAAAACTTCTATTTCATCAGAAGAATTTGCAACAATAACGACGATATCTGTACCATTTTCGTCCTCTGAAATTTTATCTGGAATAATATTCTTAGTAGTATTGACGCTACTGAAAGTTAAAAGTGTGGTTGTTATAAGATCATTGTTTAGATAGTTACCCCTTATGTTGGTGCTGCTCAATTGATGAACCAAAGGCACAGTAGCAGCAGTAATTGAAGAGAGCGGTGACGATGTAGATGCATGAAAGGAATTGCCAGTATTCGTAGAAGTCGTATGTCTCGTCATAGAAACGTGATGTTTAGGCATTCTAAAATAATTTTTGTTATTTTCGTCGGAAGCTGAACTGGAATCGAATTCAGAGTCATCGTATCGAATCTTAAAGACCACGTGAGGCTCCATAGCTCTATCAAAGTCACGATGAAGATTATTTGCGACATCCTGTTCGTTCGAAGCTCTGGTTGCTTCTTCGTAGTCGAAGTCCGTGGGTTCTGACCAGGATTGTTGAAATTCTAAGTTGGAGGCCAAGTTCTCGTAATCGAGAATCGCTTGTCGATTATACGCCTCGAAGTCGAAATCTTTGTAAGAAGGTGACCTATCTACGTGGCGATTCTTTTTACCTTCTTGTTTAACGTTTTCAAGATCAGAATTCATCGAAGACGAATGGTCCATGGAATTTTTATTCCGATTTCTATTTTTCTTTTCTCCATCTTCGTGCAACACCTTCGACCAAGATTTCATACTTTCCTTTCTCCGCAGTTCTTCGTCTTTCTTCTTGTTCAGCTCCCTCTCGCGAATCGCCAGAACTTCCTCCAGACTGTAATTTAGGCTTTTTAATAGCAACATGTCACCCGTACTCAGATCGCCAGTGATTATTTTTAGGAGAGCTTTCTCCAGCATCTTCTCCAGCCTCCTCTCGCTGAAAGGAACGGTGTCTTTAGCTTCTTCGCCCCTCAGACTCCTCCTGTTCTTGTCGCCCTCGGAGAGCGCCACGTTTTCGTTGTCTCTGGCAGCGTACCTTTTCTCCTGGTCCATCAGATCTCCCTTCTTCTTGTCGTCCCCGTGGACACTGTGGTGATGATGGCGGCCGGAGACACTGTGGCGATGATGGTGGCCCGAGACATCGTGGTGATGATGGTGGCCATGAGATGAAACGCTGGTCGCAATCGAGACGACCAGCAACAACACGAAGAATCCAGAGAATTCCATGACGACTACCATGAAAGTCTTCTTCTTGGACTGAAAAATGTTCACTTGTTTTGTTTCTTTCTCTCTGTCAGGGTTGTACGAAGGCAGAAAACGGCACTACTTCGTTCATTGATACGGTAATATAGCCACTTTTATCATTGAATGGAGTCTTTCATTTTTATCGCGCGAGGGAATTCACAACCCCTGAAAGGCGAGCAATTGTCGTAACGAGATAGGTTCGTTGAAAACCGCGTGGCTCTTCCCGTCGAAGCAAGTGACCTAGAGAACGGATTGACAAACGTTGACGGAAGATGCTGACAGTGTATGCGCGTTACGAAGTGTTAAATAAATTTGTCCCTGATACTCTGTGGCGGGTGATCGCGGACTAGCCTAATCGCATCAGGGAGCCGCGGTATATATGTAAGTAGCAAAGATTCGTGGCATACGTGTGCACGGGCTGAGCTGTAAGTCTCAACTGAGCCGAGCTGGTCTGCTCACGGACATAATTCTGTCTACTCACTAATTCCGAGACAAGCACGAAGCCGCGAGAGGAGACGCGCCGGTGTTACTACGATCACTCGCTTTTTTCTTCTTCTCCTTCGTCTCCTTTCTCTTTCTCTCGGTGCGTCTGTTCCTCTCGCTCCACCCGCCGCGCGTGTGGTAATCCCTTTCCCTCGCTCGCCGAAATCCCGCGGACGACTGCCTTTACTTGATCTCCGTGACGCTTTATCGCGCTCGCCTCTTCTTCTTCTTCTTCTTCTTCGTCTGCTCGATTTTTCCCTTTTCCCAACGATTCTTCTCTCTCCTGTCCGCTCCTTTAAAAAAAAAAAAAAAAAAAAAAAAAAAAAAAAAAAAAAAAAAAAAAAAAAAAATACAAAATTGGTATCGCAAAAGCCCAATTTACGACAATGACGTATGAATAGATATTCGAAAAGATGCAAACCGATACTAATTGAAATAATTCCTCGCCAGATGCAGGCGAGGATCCGGGATCGGTATTACATAACAGATCTAGGAACGCGAATTTGTTTCATGCGACATTTTTGGAAGAATTCTCGGCCGATGAAACAACTTGTTCGTGGTTTGGGAAGAGGAGGGAGACGTTTTCGCGCGTTCGAGAGGAACGCGGAATGGCGCGACGAAGGGGCTCGCGGGAGAAAAGAAGGAAACGAAAAACGGTGGCTTGGAGGCGAGAAGAAATGAACGTGGAGGCACCTTGTATTCGGTTACTTGTTTCAGGGGCAGCCGCGTACGACTTTATAGGGTGTCTCCCTCTCCATCGTCTAGACGAATCGCAAGATATGATCTTTGAATCATAATGTATCGCTTTTAATAAATGCAGCCTCCGCGTGCGTGCGTGAAAATACGTGGCAAAGCACGTCGACGACGGGGCCCAAAAAGAAGAACGAGAACGAGGAGAGGGGGGAAAAAACAAGCGTAGACTGAGAGAGACCGAGAGAGACAGAGCGGGATGGAAGATAAACCCGTGCTCGTGATCGAATCGGTCGCCAGGATCCGTGTGAAAATCCATAAATTTGGCTGTAAACGAGAGAAATTAGAAAGGTCGTGAATCTTTCGTTTTTTGGACGTTACTTGTCGTAAATTGTGCTGACATGACCGAATCTGAAAATTAGGTTAAAGGATTCGGTTCTTTGAACCTGTCTGCTGTGACTGTCTCTCGCGGTGGACAGACATCGGCCAGGCAACCGTCTGCTTTCTGAAATAAATCATTTGTGATACTTTATAGTACGCCAAGGCGAGATTTATCGGAAATGGTTCGCGTCTAAAATTCTTCGCTACAGTCGTTCATATCTATTCTCAGACTAGGCAGAGTTAAGTAACAATATATTTCTGAATAAGAATAATAGAACGGCAAAGAAGTTGCTAAAAGTTCATTTTATATTCTTTTGTATCCCCGATTATCCCCGTATTCCAAGTTGAAGGTATGTTGTAACAGAAGAAATGTGTTTTCTAAGAAAAATGCTAGAATAATATAGAATAAATTTTCATGCCAAATCTTTCTTAAAAGTTAAGATAAATTTAGATTCTATTCTATATCTTAGGTTATCCTCTGTTATCCCTTGGTTTATCTAAAGCGAGTTGAAGATGTGTTGCAACAAGAAAGCCTCTTTATTAATGATTGATTTCTCTTGGCAGGTAGCCATCGTCCAGGATAAACTTTGCTAAACTACATCTCCTCCTCTTTCTCCTCCTCCTCCTCCTCCTCCTACTCCTACTACTACTCCTCCTCCTACTTCTCCTCCTACTCCCCCTCCTCCTCCTCCTTCTCCTCCTTCTCCTCCTCTTCCTCCTCCTCCTACTCCTCCTCCTTCTCCTCCTCCTCCTCCTCCTCCTCCTCCTCCTACCACACACCTTCGCATCAGAAGATGTGCCTGGAAAATTCTGAATCAAATTTTCGTCGAAATCGCATCGTGCGTTCGGAGCAGTTTACCAAAAGGGTAAATTTAGCTGCGCATATCTTTCTGGAATCGAATTGATATGCAGCAGCGACAGGATCAGCTCGATCGTTAACAAATGGACAAGGTCACAAAAAGAAAAAGAAAATACGAGGGATACTTTCACCCCTGGAATTACAGCAAGTGATCATCGACATTGTACTGACCGATGCGTTTAGATCATGGGTGTATACAATCGCGGTTCGCCGCGCACACGCAGACACGTGCACGTATTTAAATGTACAAAAAGAGGGAGGCCACATACTGATACTGGCGGATAACAGAGAAGTATAGATGGCAGACGTTGGGTGAAAGAGAGAGAATGCAATTTGATCTGGTGAACAGGGACAAGCCGAATCGTCGAATCCCTCCGACGCGACGATGCAATACAGTCACGTCTGACGTCACCTCCGAATCCTCCGTCGCGATTCGAATGTACGGACAGACAATCTGGCGTCTAGACGTACCAAAATAAATAACGCTGGGCCTTGCCTCGCCATCAAACTGTTGTTTGTAATCGTAACACTCATCCGTCGGCCTTGTCGGGCCCCTCGCGTCTCGGATAGGGATGAGGAATAGAGCGGAACCGTTTCGCAACTGCCTCGTGGACACCCTGTGTCATATTAATCTGAATCGCTCGATTGACGTCCTAGGAGACGTACACTCGTGACTGGGAGCTTTTGAAGTCAGTAGAAACTTCAGCACAGCGAGGTTGTGAAGAGCGATGTATTTTAGACAGCGTATGTTCTTATAAAACTTTACCATTTACGAAGTATCAAATGTAATAAAATTTTTTGCGCACTTTTTTATCATTTTAGATACAATCGTGTTTTTTTTTATTCTTAAAAAATTTCTTAACCACTTCAATCTAAATGCGCGTGAGTTTTAGTCAATAGTTTTAGCCTAGTTCTAAACTTATACTAAAATATATACGCGTATACTTTATGAAAGATATATGTATATATTATATATATTATATATATATTTGATTTACATGATTAACGAAGTTGACCTTGAATGACCTTGAACGACATTAATGATAGGTCATTCTATTCGCCTTGAAACACTATCGGAATATAAGTAAAAAAATATACTGTCGAATTTTAAAAAGAGTTGACCTTCATATTTCCTTGACGCTTCCACCTACAGAAAAATTTGTAATACCAGATTATGAGCCCCCCTCCCTGGCCCCCGATACCGAGTAAGTTTGGTCTAATGCATTTTCTCCTATTTTCAAAAACAAGCGACTTATTCAGGTGACTTGTTTAAAATGCCTCATCTTGTATATGATATATATATAATATATTTATATAGAATATATATAATATATATATATAGAACATATATAATATATATATATAGAATATATATAATATATATATAGAATATATAGAATATATAGAATATATAGAATATATGTTATATATATATAGAATATGTATAATATATATATATAAAATATATATAATATATATGTATAGAATATATATAATATATATAGAATATATATAGAGAATATAATATATATAATATATAATATATATAATAATACATATATATAATATATATAATATATAATATTTATTATATATTTTATTATTATATATATTGTATACATTATATATATAATATATACAATATTTATTATATATTGTATTATTATATATATTGTATATATTATATATTGTATATATTATATATATAATATATAATATATAATATAGATAGATATGATATGGATGATAATATAATATATATGTAATATATATAATATATATATATATATAATATAATAATATATATAATATATTATTTCCTCAACTTAATTTTCATATTTTTGTGATAAAAGAATTTCATCATCTTCGCTGAATTGATAGAAAGTTTGTAGATCAAGAGGTTAAACTTCAGGAAATTATGAAAGAATCAGTGTTAACACACATGAGATTTTTGTATATGTTGAACTATCTCTTAAATATCTTCTTTTTTGTTAAAGCAAAAGTAAGATCAAGATATAAAAATTCAAATGGCAGTAGAATTATCAGAATCTATTTTTTTTTCTTCTATTTTTAAGAGAGTCTGCAAAGTTTGGTATTGCTTGCTTCCAGATACTCGCGCAATTCACGTAATTCTTGTAACTTTTATGTTCTTACGCCAGTTCGGCAGAATCATCGATTGTTCGATTGACGCAGAAAAACATCGATGATAGCAGGCTGGCTGTGCGCCAGACAGAATGTGATGTAGATTCGATGGGTTTCTCCGTGAAACGAAACTCTGTTAAGATTTCAACCAGTCACCAGATTTTCTTGATATTCTGATGTCAAATGACTGGTCACAATTCGGGGAAAAACTATGGACGTGCTTGCGTCGCCCACGTCTGTCGAATTATTTCTCCGATTGGAATTGAAATGAGCGAGGATAACAGCGAGGGGGGAAACGTTAAGAGGGGCACAGCTCGGTCAAGGGTGAGAACGCAACGCAAAAAAAGACGAGACAAAAAAGAAAGAATGGAAATGGTATAATTTGCATGACTTGGATACATCTCTCTTCCTCCACCACCTCCACGAAGGCAGACAACTATTGAGATAAGAAGTATACCTGGAATCCGGTAAGAGAGGGAGATTTGGTCCCGCCTGCTCGATGATCCTTGGACTTCGTGGAAGCGAAATTTGAATTTCGAATTATATTGCGCAATCGCACCCACGCCTAGGTGCAGTCGTTCCTCCGCCTCGCCATCGCACGTGCCATCGTAAGAAATCGAAAACATCGGTGTCCCGTCTACCCTTTTCGTAATATTCCAGCATTTTTATTTGTCGAAAGTAAAATATTCAACTTCAACGATCACGCTCCTAGACGATACCCGATCGCGGATTTCACAGGTACCGTTACATCATGCATAATTACAGTGGCTGACGAAAGTATTCGGTTAAGTATTCACTTAACACAGAAAATTTTGACGAATGTATTACGCGCGTTGCATGAAACTTTTTGGAGTTTCATTAACATCGTAATCAGAGTCGACCGTCGCGACTATATTGGCGCAGTTTGAATCCAATTTGAAAATATACACGAAAGTTGCCACGGTTTATTCGTTGTATTTGAGAACAGTCAGTTATTTCCTGCTATTGAGTATTGGGTTCGTTAAATTGAAATTTATTATTTATTATTAAATTGAAATTTCGTCGATAAATGACATTCCATTTTTATCAATCAAGTGATTAATAGTTGACTGTTCAAACGCTTTGATAATATTTTGCAAAGTGCGTGCTTGTAATAAATATATCGTAACTTGTAGATTTTTTCAGATCGGTTTCAAAGTTTACTCAATATAATAACGTGTCCGATTGCAATGCTAATGAAACTTGAAAATAGCTTATATAACACGCGCAATAAATTAGTCATATATTATTTAATAGTAGTAGTAGTAGACCTTTCGGAATTTCGCTTTTTTCAAGCATTTTTTTTACAAAATGTTATTTATTATTGCCGTCCGTCATTATTGATCTTCTCGTCCCGATCGATAAATTTAATATAAAAAGCAGCATTTCGCATTAGATCGTAATTTATAGGATGCAGGCTTGGTTAGTCGGAGATCAGAGATAAAATAAATTCGCTGTCAGAACACAAATTGTTCCTACCCGTCGATTCAACGCGTGTCCAGCGTGAAGATTAATTTTCAACGGCTACCAAGCTTTCGGAAGATGATCGTCAGCCCAGATAACAGAACATCGGAACTGACGCAGATATGATAAAGGGCGGAATCCGACTCTTCCCGCCTCGGGAGAAAAGTCGCGTGCTGCGACGAAAGACGACGGATCGGATTCGTCGCATTCCGACGAGACGTGCCCGAGATCACGAATAGAGGAACATGAGCATTCCAATTTTAATGCGTATTTGCATTTCCCCTCTTTCATCCCGTATCGAACGTTATTGATACTCTTCAATAATGCAGAGATAATTCACGAATCGGATTAAAAATGCATTGCGAGTGTCGAGAAGGCACTTAAATCGACGCGACTGCTGAAGAGTATCGAAGAATATCAATGAGGCCAATCATTCACGACTTAATTTGGAGTCAGAAGACACGAATATCTAACTAAAAATGCATCAAAGTCACCGCACGAAGTTATTTAAACCAAAGTCGTCGATGATAAATCGCTCAGGATTTCGTCGAAAGGATCGTCGCAACGAAACTTGTTCCTAACTTCGTCGTTGATATTTCGACGATTCTTTCTTTCTTTCTTTTTTTTTTTTTTTCTTTTTTTAAATGTTCCAGCAGAATTGTGTGAGATAAGAGGAACAGGAAGATGCCTCGGAAGAATCTTCAATTTTCTTCGGTTCTCATCTTCTAGGACTGGCTGGCCATCTGGTTTACTGTTTCCATCGTGGCCAGCAACTACGCATTTCCGCGCGTTGAATTCCTCTGTGGGAATCACGCTGTTCGCTTGGATCAGATACGATATGTTCGGTTGAACCAGATCCATGTACCAGAATCCGGCGAGTTTCTGATCGTAGTGCAATCCACGTTGTTTTTTATCTTCCGGCATCGCATTCCCAGACTCTCTGTATCTTTTCAATTTTTTACGTTCAGCGACTTTCGAATCTTTAATTAAGGCTACGTTTTCGTAAATCGTTTTCTGCAAATGCAAAAAAAAAAAAAAAGATGACAAAGATAGGTACGATATTATTATTAACGTAATACGAGTCAATAGGTGGACCTATCTTTGAGCTGGCCAATGTCAAATGAAATTATTCCAATACTTTCGCGCGCCACTCTATAATCTCCAAATGCAATCGCTAATGCGCCATTTTAATTTTATTTTATTCCAGAGGGTTAATTTTTTGCGAATCTTGCGAGTATTGTATCGATTGGACAAGTTAGAAGATAAGGAAACATCGAAAACGTCGAAAACATCTTTGTGCAGTCTCTTCCTCTTTTTAGAAATTATACTTATTATACATCGTTATTATCATAATGTATTGTTTAAAAATGTCCAAACTCGATTAAAATTGTAATATGGTTCATCGACAACCACCGTGTTCCACGAAATTCTTGCTTAACCTACTGAGGAATAGCAGCGACAGCGTAGTTAGACAAGAGCGGTGAATTTTCGCACTGGGGGTTTCTTAGACACGATTTTTCGATTTTGGGGGAAACGTTGCACCACGCTGATGTTGAGAAGCATATGTAACGCCGATGTTTATCCACAAGTTATGCTCTTTGGATTTCGCTATTCTCAACGGGCTTGGCTCCGCGCCAGGTGCCTAAAACTGGATTTCTCAACTTCCACCGAATAGAACAGGGAAATAGAGAAGGTGTAGAGTATTATCAAGGCCGTAAACATTCCAATAAAGTAGACAGATTCGAAAAATGCTTATTTCCAATGGCTAGAGCATGCGTCAATTATTCGTTTAATGCTCCCATATATCCTGGAATCATTTCGGTCTACCGATTTTCTCTATTCTTAGAAAGAACGTTCTCGCGGGTTTATCGAGCGATTATGGAGAAGCTAATGGTCCGAGAAAATTCTTAGATCATCCCGAATCCTGTCTCTACTATTACTTTAAACAGTAATCTAATTATGTCCACGGTATCTCGCGCCTCCTTCCTAAAATAGCTACAAACCGATTTGCTTTCCTTAGCTGAAATCTAACATCTCATTCTTCAAGAAACGTTGAAATATTTGAAGTTCCCCGTGTTCTCCACCTTTAAGGGACGTCCGAGGGTAAATAGGGTTAATATTTTTAATCGAACAAAAAAAAAAATTGGCGTAAAATTTCCGTTTTCTTCGATTTCCACATGGTACACAGGGCATTGTAGTTAAGGAGGACAACGATCTTCATTTGCTCAACAAGGGGGTGCAAACCTTACGAAAACCCTATCAATTGGTTATCGATGCTTCGTTTCATCCCCTATGTTTGAATTTTTACGTTTCCCTCAAATTTCTTTTTTTCCCGGTAGGTTGTTCAGGCGATTATTTCTCGACTGTTGAAAGTATAAAATTTCCTTCAAATAAAAGCGTCCAGTTTCGAAGGCAGTACGTTCTTTAAAAAATAAAATACTAGGGGAATGACCTAACAGAATGGACGTTTGAAGTTTGATCGATGGAACGATCGATCAAGAGGAAATCTTCTTGCAGACGTTGATCAAGGACTGTCTATCTCTGTTCCTTAATTTTCGCTTCTTACTACGCGTCGCAATCGCTGTATAAGCACTGTCTACCTAGACCTAGACTGTCTAGGAAATCAAATTCTCCGCAGTTAGGGTGTCAGATAGCGCATGAAAAACACGCGGGCCTGGTTTCCTACAAAAATTTCTACGTGACTCGTGCTCCTGTCTCGTCTCCCGTCGCGTCTCGGATAGATAAGAGGCGACTCATCTTCCTGATCCACATCGTTTTAATCTTATGCTCCACCGAATTAATCTGTAAATCACTTCCTATAATCGTGAAATTAAAAATTCACTGAAACAAATCAGTTTCGAGTAGTTCGATTTTAATTCTTCCAAAGTATGTTAGTATGTATAGAGTTTAATTCTTTATAAGCATGATACAATTTATTTTATTTAGAGATGAAACAGCGCAGGCGTTTTTGCACGATTAGACGAAATAAACTAGAACTACCGACCTTTAGCATGCATCCAGAATATGGTAAATATATTTAATTAGAACTAAATAAATATGTGCATATATATTGGCTCGATAAAACTAAATATCGAAATCACAAGAATTTTCAATAATTACGGAAACAAAAAATTTGATACCGATCACTTCGGCTGGTAGTTTTAGTCTTAATAAATGGCCGAGGTTAAAAAGCCTCCTAAATCTTGACTAACTTGATTTCTTGGTTCAACAAAAAGTTTTCTTTATCTTATTCTTGTTTTTTCGTGAATCGATCGCATTCGAAATGAAGTCTGAAGGTTTCCAATATTATTTTATGCATGAATCGACCTTTTCTTTCTGGAAAGACCTTCGATCGGTCCACGTGCGCTTAAGAAATCTGCCTCTCCCATTATTCGGCTACCCGGACAAATAAACTTCGTTATATAATTTAATCGAAATCTCAGGTAAAGAAAAAAGGAGCGATTGAAATCGATGGCATTCCGACTTATGCTCCAGGCGACACATTCGTCGTAACCTTTTCCTAATTAATTGATTCCTAATTAATGGGTGAAAGCTTCATCGTGCAGAAGTGAGTAATTATCTAGTGGCAACATACTCGCAATCCTCGCGGCGGTCGGCGATAAAGCGTTTGTTTGCACGAGTATATTTAACACGTCGAAATTCCGTAATACCCGTGTTTTCCAAATTTGGAAAGATTAGTGAGCAATCAAAAGAATAATGTTATTCTTAGAAGGTGTTTGCAAATTACTTTTGTAATTCTCCTCGATTACGTAATACTTTAACTTTAGTATTAGAAGTTATACGAAAAATATATGAAGATCACAGAAGAGAATATAATAAGATATTCTTGTTGATTTTTTAATTTTAATGTCGTCTTCTGGTTAAATAGAAGAATTTTAATACGACGTAATAAATCGATAGAAGCTGTTACGTGTAAGGATGTAAGTGTTTTCAAAATAATCGATAATTATAATCATTATCGTTATTAAGACGAACGATATTTTAATATTACGAAGTGCAATATTTTAAAAACTTCGTAGGAAGACGCATATTTCAGCGTGAATAATCAAATGCAAAAAATAGAGACAAAAAATGGTTCGAGTCACGAAAAATGCGTCATCGTCGATCTGTAAAATTTCTGCAAAAAATTACGGATTGTTAATTTTATCAAGTCTGGCAATTCTAAAGTTAATATAAGATTTTAAAATATTTCTCAGAAATTCGCTATTTTACAAGGATCTCATTACCATCAAAGAAGGCAAAATTTCAAGAACAGTTCTTCAAATCCACGTAACTCCCATTAAATTCCCCTGATTCCTTTGCAATTATTCGCGCAACCGTCATTAGGTGATTACGACTTCCACGAAGGTGATCTTTTTATTTTTGTCGTCCAGGAAGCGTGTCTCACAATTTCTTCGCTGTCAGTCGTTACGCGAAATGTCGTCGAATCGTCATGATCCGTGTGATTCTCGGCTAAAATTTGAATTGCGAGCAGATATCGTCGATTACGAGCACGGTTTTCCGGTTTGATGGTGCGCTCGAAGGCCGCCAACGACTTGTGCGTAGCTAAACACGGCGGAAGAATTTTGATGGACCACGCAAGAGAAAGTATCGACAGCCGTCGCGACGTTCACCCTGTTAAATTGCGTTTCGCGTCCGCCTTCGCCCACGATCCGTTACGACGACGCGTCGTCACGTGACCGACAGCTACGCACCAGACTCGTGTGAAAAAGAGCCTGGAATTTTTTTCGACCTGTCGCCGATACAATTGCCCTGTCTCCTCGAAATTCACGGGTTCTTTTCGAATTCGGGGCTCGTAGGGCTCGCTGGATGGACGAGGCATTCGAATCGACTCTTCAGGATTGTCGTCCTTTTCTGTTGTTGCGCAGATAATTTTCGAACCATCGAAAATTCGTGACTGACTCGGAAGAAGTTCATTTCAAAGTATTCTCTCGTCTAGGTAATTTTCGAGCCATCGAAAATTCGTAGTCCGTCGAATGAAATTTATTTGAAAGTATCGCGCATTCCTTGTTTCTGAGATAATTCTCCAACCATTGAAAACTCATAGCCATTAAAAAAAAATTCCAATTGAAAGAGATCTATTTCAAGATACTTGCATACAGTGGTGGTCATCTGTGTACTCAAGACCGCTTCGTAATTTTACAAAATAAACAGGATTAATGTTTCCTACTGGTCACTTTTCGTGGATCAAACTCGTGATCGATGGTAATAAGTGTCATGTGATTCTATAGTATCAGCGTAATTTTATTTGGTTTTTGAAACTATTACGACCCGAGGCATGTACACGCATATAATATGAATAAAGCTAAAAATAAAAATGATTCAAAAATCACTTCGGCTACTACAATAGGCTGCGTATTGGTAGTCAGTCTGAGCAGCCATATATAACATGTAACATATAACGCAATAACATGTGCGATAAGCATGACATTTTATTGTCTTATCGCGCTGCAGGTAGAATTCTACGATAGTTATATCGCCTAACCTGTGTCCCCTACGCGACTCGAGGTCGATCGCATGAAACGAGGTCAATTGTAAAATCTTGTACTCGAAATTCATTGTTTCCCCTACTATCCACTAATGGTAATGATTAATAGTCATATCATCTTCAGTGATACAAGAGGCTTATCTGAGTGCACGCGTCCGAAGATATAGGTGCTGTACTATTTCTGTTCCGTCGAGCGTTAACATGGTAGAATTCTTTTCTTTGCGCAAGACGAATCGTGACTGAAAATCTCCGCCTGTTTAACGTTCTATAATATGACGTTCGATTATTACAAAATTTATCTGTTACGTATCGTAAAGCTGTGAACGAATACGTGATATAATTTAATCGGTATAATTCGTGTTGATAAAAAGAACAGTTTATTCTTCTTTTTTTTTTTTTTTTTTTTTACATATATGTTTTTGTTTGCATTTGGGAGAAAGCGATTGTTTAAGAATTAGATCTGTGTTGTGCGAAATTTGGCAATTAACCGACTTACTCTTATCAGTGTTATCTGATATCGAAATAAACAATTATTGTCCCACTTATCAGTTAATTATATTAGTTAGATAACACCACTTCTGTAGAATTGTAATTTTCGTTTCACAATACGTTAGTTATCTTTATGCCACTAACAAACTGCGCCTGACAAGGAGAGCACATTTTCGTTGGAAATATGTCTGGAACCATAAATCCCGGGTTTGAGGTATTTTATATTTAATTTCTTCTGTTCAATTATTTCAAGTATTTAAAATATTTTATACTTCATTTCTCCTATAGAATTTCCTATAATCTTTTCGTTAAAAATATTTCCTCTTACATTAGTTAGTTAATTTTTGAAAAATATTATCGTAAAACATTATTTCCGTACTATAGGAAATATTATATTGCATCAAGATTTCAACTAAGAATGATTAGCGTTCCTCGAGCGATTATTTTTAGCAAGTTTCTACGTTTTTACAGAGTAACGAGTTTAACACGTTCGAGATTGGACATCTGACAAGCGAGGACATGACAAGAGACGTGGTATGCGGCACGCTCGTGTCTCTCCTTTTGTAATGACAGTGATAAAAGATTGTTAAAAGAATGCTATTATTCAATGAGATAAATTATTACTTAAAAATTTCGTCAAGTATTTCTCAATGATAGTCACGTTTCTCGTTGTCTAGAGTACTAGCGAACACTGTGCAAACATTTTTATATTTCTATTTAGCGCAATATTATTTTTGTTATCACTCTGACTATGAAATAAATTTATATTTTCAAGTAATATTTCCTCTTTCAGGGAGGGGCAGAAAATTCAAGTGGTTATTTGCGTGCAAGACACGATGCCTTGAACAATTTTTATTCAAAACATCAGGCACTGTTTAAGTATCTGTTTTTGACTCTACTAAATGCAGCGGTATTAATTTATTTTGTTTTTGCTACACTGTACTGGAAAAATAACAGTGAGTAATCACGATTTTGAGAATTCGATCATTCTGTTATTTTTATTCAATCCAGACTGTTATCAGATGACGAGAGCTACTTCAATTGGTGCGATGGTTACGGACTGCTAATCATTTTATTAGCGATCATTTATGGCGGACTTTTTTATCATTACTTAGGGCGGTTAATCCTCGGATATTGTTGCCGACCATTCAACAACGTGGTCAAAAATGTCTGCGAAACGCGGTAAAGATCTACTCGATGATTTAATAAAAACAGCATCGACGATTTTATCAATGATTCAGTCGATCATACCGAATGTTTCATTTCTATTTTTGGTAGATGTGGCAGCATTATTATTCAGGCGGTGTTTTATGCTTGTTTCTTAATTGGAATAATAATATTTCTTATTATCGACACTGCTAATTCGAGGGAGAGATTAAGGAGCGGACTTGGGATCATTATATTGCTCGTTTTCGGATATATATTTTCAAAACATCCTGGTCGCGTGAGTAAATCTCATATCAGATATTACAAAATTACAATTTAATACGATTATCTCATACCAAATATTACAAAATTACAATTTAATACGATTATTTCATATCAAATATTATAAAATTACAATTTAATACGATTATTTCATATAAGATATTACAAAATTACAATTTAATACGATTCGATAAAGTATCGAAATTTTGTATCAAATATTATTTATTTTACCTTCACTATGAGTAGATTATCGAACAGATATCTTGAGATATAATGACGAGCATATAAACAGAATACTTATTTTTAAATTCAATAAATTGTATTATGAAAGTTTCGTTTCTATCTTTCCTTTGTAATGTAGGATTTGAAAATACGTTTTTCATATTCTAAAGCACTATAAATATAGAATGGCTTCTTATCTCAAATAACAATAATAATAATAATATTGTAATGCTGTAGATATGCATTCAAAGAATATGTAAATGCGTAACAGTACTTAGAATGTACATAAAATACAAAAACGTACAAAATATTTCAAGTAAAGTATTCTGTATAGCCAGCAATTCTGTAGGCGAAACAAATTTTTATGTAACTTCCAATTCTTAATCTTTTTTTATTCATGAAAGTATGAATTTGCACAGAAATTCGCAATCTAATTATAAAATATGATACTTCGTGTAAGAACTTTTCCCATTTACATGCTCGCCGCTATTGAAACAAATGTTTAACATCACATGTTACATTTCACATAAAAGTCGAAATGTTTGACCAAGAATTGATATTTATTATCTTTACAAATTCAGGTCAAATGGAGGCCAGTTTTGTCTGGATTGATTCTACAATTTCTCTTTGGTCTCTTGTTAATTCGATGGCCAACGGGTCGATCTATTTTCCAATGCCTTGCTAACAAAGTAGAGAGGTTCTTGAACTTCGCCAAGAGTGGTGCAAGCTTCATTTACTCCGACAAATTAGTCACCGATGGTGTCTTCGCTTTTAGCGTCAGTGAATTCCCTCTTTTAGCCTACAAAATAAATTATCCTCGGTAACTAAAATACTCTATATTTCAGGTGCTGCCTGTAATCTTTTACTTCAGCTTCTTCATCCAAATTTTCTACTATTTAGGTATCATGCAATGGTTCATTTTCAATTTAGGTATAATACTACAGAGTGTCGTGGAAACTTCGATTTGTGAATCAGTAATATGTGCTGGAAACATTTTCCTTGGAATGGTAGGAAGGTAGACTAGTATTTTTCTGGATATTGCGACTGTACATTTCTTTTCAGACGGAATCACCGTTAATGATTGCACCTTATTTGAACAAATTGACTACCTCGGAACTACATACCATTATGTGTTCGGGTTTTGCCACGGTGTCAGGTGACTAAACAAAATGTTCAGTTAAATCCCATTATTAAGAAGATGCTAATTATAATTTTTAGGAACCGTTTTCGCCGCCTATATAAAGTTTGGTGCAAATCCTGCTCATCTGATTACTTCCACTTTGATGGCAGCTCCAGGAACTCTCTGTTACTCCAAGTTATTTTACCCTGAAACCGAAAAGATTATAGTTACTTCCCATAACGTTAAATTAGAAAAATCGTTAGTTTCTTTGTAATACATTGTAATACGGTGATAGTACTTCAACAAATGTTAATTATCGTGGAAAATTTGTTTTAGGAAAGACTCCAGTTTGGTTGATGCTGCGAGCAAAGGAGCTGTGGCAGCGATTTCTCTGATTTTAGGCATAATCGCTAACATCGTCGCTTTCGTGTCCTTTATGGCGTTGGTCAACGCTCTGCTCTCTTGGATAGGGTCGCTGGTTGGTTACGAAGAATTGACCTTGGAAGTGAGAAAATAGAACATTAAAATACTCAGAAGAATTTCATTGTTTCTGTTTTGCTCAAAGTTGAGTTCATTCTTTTCTAGCTCATCCTATCGAAAGTATTCATGCCACTTAGTTGGATCATGGGAGTGCCCTGGGAGCAATGTGACGACGTGGCTACTCTCATAGGTCTGAAGACTGTGGTTAACGAGTTTGTAGCCTACGAAACTCTAGGAAAGTATAAGGAACAAGGTCGAATTTTTGGTAGAACCGAGGCCATAGCTACCTTCGCGATTTGTGGATTTGCGAATCCTAGCTCAGTGGGAATTACCATGAGCATGATGAATTCTCTAGCTCCTGATAAGAAGGAATCTGTTGCCAGTACTGTCATGAGAGCATTCGTGGGTGGCAGCATTATCTGCTTCATCACTGCCAGCATTGCTGGTAAGATTTTGAAGATCATTTTCGAGTTAAAATTTCCTCTACCGATGAATTTTCATTTTCAGGAATGCTGATATCCGATGACTATCACTAACAACGAGTGATTATATTATATTATATTTATTATATATTATATATATTATATTTATTTCCATGGAACATGACTGACAGTCTAGTGATCACCAAAATATCTATTGATTATCCAACTATCAGAGAACTCCATTAGTTTAACGTTTTGTAAAATATTACTGTAAATAGGTAGGTTAATAAGGAAAATTTAGTTTCCTTGACACACTTAACTGATATTATTGCACAATATTATATTATAATATAAATATTGAAATCGACAAATAACTCCCGGCAGCTACATTGAGTTTTTATAAATCACTCGCGCGTCGTAGGTTTCGAAAAAAATGGTGTAATACGATTAGCATGCAAACCTAACCTAGTTCACTTTGTACATTTTTCGTGACCATAAATGCGATTGTGTATAGTAATAAGTAAAGAAATATCACAAAAAACAACGATATAGTTGCTATTCAAAGTATGGGATTAGCAATGTATCACATCTTAAATGTGGAATGTTTGTGTGTGTACTTTCCCGGGCAACAAGAAATGGATGCAATATTATACAAATCCTAAATGCATTTTTATGGTAGACCGTGAAGTTGATGGACATCATAGAGATTGTGTGTTCGATTGAATACATCCGTGGTTACCTCCAACATTTTTGGCAAAACGTCGACGTTTCTTTGGACGTCTGTACCACAGACCTAAGAAAGAGATACGAAAAGAACGATTATAATCTAGAATGATCTATTATTTTTATATAAAAACTTAAATACCTTTCTGAATAATAATTCTCTGGTAGGCATTGTATACATGGCAACCACTGCCGCCTTTCTGACTACCCACGGATGGTGCTTAGCTAATGTTTTATTGTAAGCGTCCTGGCAACAGCTGGACGTCTTATCAGTGTCCGATAATTCTCCTAATTGTCTTAAAAACTCTCTAATAAAATCTACATATTCAAAAGATATTAGCGAATAGAACACAATACATCGTCGCAGAAAAGCTTTCATACATTGTAATACCTAATCCTCTATGAAGTCTCAACAACGTACGCGCGCCATTTGAATGATCTCCTTTGTCTAAAATCTTGTTCTCTTTCTCATATTCTATCATAGACTTTATCGTGGTATAATTCCGGTCATCTTTGTTCATCAAATCATTCAATACCTGGATTTTTTCCTTCAAGTCAGAGGATACAAAGCCAAAAACACTGCCCATCAATTGGAAAAATCTGGAAACAAGAGATATATATATATGTTCTTCATATATATATGTTCTTCATAAATGAAACAGATGGTAGGAAGTATCGACATACATTTGCAATTGAATTTGCAACATAACTGCATGCATTTGTAAATTTAGATCAATAAAAGATATAACACGAATATGACATTACAACATAACGAAATATGACATTACAACAATAATTCAGGCTTAGGAGGAAGTTACAAATGACCATTAATTAGATATAAAGTTTACTTCCAGCTGGTTATAGGTTATAGCTAATAGAAAACATAATCTCTTGCCATCTTACTTGTAAAGTTCATTATAGGCATCCAAATAGGCTCTGAGGTCAATATCATCGTCTTGCAAGAGTGCTCGATCAAAATGGTCGTGAACTAATCTAAGATCAAAATACAGCAATTCGGAGGCTTCCGCCATTTTCGCGTTTCCGTATCAGGCACAGTAAATGACGACTAAACGCGCTTGCCACTTTCCACTTGCCACGCAGGTAAAATTTAAATCATCTTATCTGATCAAAGATAATATACTAATTAAACACTGTTCTGCTTTCATGCGTTCTGTTGTAAATGAAAACTGAGATAACGAAATGATAAGCTAGGCTGTAGGAGTCAATTATATTTTAGGCTGTTAGATTGGATGGTAGTTGATTATCAATGTCGATCAATTTTAGTATTTATACTGAAAATTTAAATGAGTGGAGTTATGCTTGAAAAATTTAGGTACTTATAGGAGATAAACTTTATTTATAAAAGTATCATTTTGATAAATTTTACTTTCTAACCTAGTGATTATACTATCACATTGCGCATAACTTTTAGGTTTAATTCTTCAATTCGTAGAAGGAATTACAAAATATCTTTCATTGTATCATCGGTATTTCGGTTCGTTGAATATGAAATTTCTTTAGTTTTATCACAACCAAAATTTAAAATACGTGTGACATGCAATGCTTTTTCATATGCAACATTATTGATTTACTAAGTAGTAGTAGAAGGAGAGAGATAGAACATACGTTATAGAACCAAGCACACCCTAGTGGTAAATATTGAAATTAAAATTTATAATTAAATCTTTTTGAATCATCTTTTGGATTGAAACATTTCCTTGGTAACAATGAGCTTTCAGAAGCAATTTAAGCTTGATTATTGCTTCAATTTGACATAATTTGTTCTTTTTATACTATACCAAAATATACCATAAAATATACTATTTATTGTTCGTAGATAAGGGTAAGAAAGATAGGAAAACGCGTTGCTCGGTAAAGTAGGGCATGTAACAAAAGTTGAATCCACAAATGTAGTTAAATTACTAGTATTTTAATTTTAATAGTCTATTATAAATTGATGGTTTTAACACTGTTCCAGTATATGCATGTAACTTGATTTCTAAATTGTTATCTATCAACACTGCAATCGGTAATTGGTAAACTATTACTGGCTGTGGTTTCTTCATAGGTTTCCGAACATCCTCAAGCGGATCGCTGTACACTGTCCCTTTGTTGTTGAATTACCGTTAAACATTCCAGACTTGTCTTTCACCTTACGCTTATCAATTCGTTACATCAATTTAGGTTTGGTTTTTTTGCGCTACCGCATATTCATCTGCGTATATTCATTCGCGTGAAAGCAGATATACAGAAGCCTCTGAAGGAATATGTACTTTGATAGAAAAATCTTCACCTTCCTTCTTTTCAATCTTCTCCTATCTTTTTTTAACATCAAGGAAAATTATTTTACAATTTTGTCATTGATACGTTTTATCGATTGAAATTGGCAATTCGCGAAGAATAATTAATTTGATAATCGTTCAAAATTTCCGCCGCCATGAATTTTAAGAAAAATCCACGGTAATCGGTATTGACCATTACGTAATCGGTCACGCATTCGAACAATAGCGTACGAACAAAAGAGTTTGAGAATCTGACTGACACATAGATGTACGTTGGTAACTGGTATCTCTGGGGGCATTAAATAATTCACCGCAGCTGGGACTGAGGGTTAGGTAAGAGGCGAAGCTTGCGGGAGGGCGAAGGAGGCGAAGGTTGAAGGACCGATCAAATATTCACGTCTACTTCAACGCGGATGGAGCTAAGCAGCGTCGAGTATGGAGAACGTAACCGATAAAACAAGAAGCAGCAAAGTCCAGATTGACCATCTCTCATATCCTTTTTTCTTTCGAAGATCTTCGCGCTGCTTACGAATCACCGAATTCAGAAATCCAAACATTTCGGTCTATCCCATATGTCTCAGCCTTTCTTTTTTTTACGACGGTTACCCGTATTCAGTCGAGTGATCTCACGGGAATTCAACTCGAACGACCAATCACGCTGAGGCGCATAAAAATGTGTCACTGGGGTGTTGTAACGTCCGCCCATCGAATCTTGACAATAGCGATTTCGCCAATCGTCTTGATAGTTGCCCGCGATGTGCCACGAATTTGGTCAGTTTCAGCGTTTTTTTTTTTCCTTCTTCGTATGTCATTCGAGTAAGTGGATAAGTTTTCGATTGTAAAGGAGATGACGAGGTTACTTTTGAAGAGAACCTGATTTTATAACGGACCATCCATGACGCGTCATAAATCCGATCAGCTTCACCTTTCTTTTCCTCGTAAATCGTAGTACAAAATATTTTCTACGATAACAGCCACATTTTTAGGACGTTGCTTTATCGTCAACTCGATAATTGACCTGTTTTCTGCTTCTTCAATTCATCCATTCCTCGAAAAACGCTCATTCCTTGAACGCGCTCCATCCACGAATTCGATCTGTTCCAACGTTTCTCCTTCTTTGCGACTCATTCTAACTTTCACGACTATTCTGTTATTTAGTCTTTCTTCCCGTGTTCATGCTTTGTAAAAAGCCTAATTTTTCACGTAACTCGTCTATGATGTGCCAGTAATTCGGTCCCCTTCGATATTCTTTTCTTTCCTGCAAATCATTCATGTAGACAAGTCCTCCGCTATAACACGCTGTGTTGTTTCATCGTTGATTCGATAATCGTCCCGTTATTTACTCTTTCACCCCATTCAATTCCGGTGACCCCTTGGAAGAAAGCTGATCTTTCGAAGGCAACGTCGTGCGGACGAAGGGCGCGAGAAAGAATTGGTCAACGAGGCGTACTCCGCTCCTAATCATCATTCTAATTATCCCGGTAACCGAATCCGGTGTTCGTGTCGCGCCTTGGCTTCTTGCCTCCATTCCCTCCTCAAATTCTCGATTCTCTTGTCCCGGTCGGCACCCTGTCTAACAAATTTTCTACCCTCCCAAGCCGACTGTCGGTCGTCTCCTTCTTCGTCGATCGTCATCGTTCCCTCCCGCTCCGATATCTAGCTTCTTCTCTTTCCTTTCAAGCTCTCGGTTCCTTGCGCTCCTTGGTCCCGCGACGCGCCTCCTCTCTTTTCTTCCGTCTGCAAGTCTAGCTGCGGGATTGCCGACGACCGCCCATCTAAGTTTAACAATTAACGGCCGACTGGGGAAAAATAAATTAATTGCGAACTAGCGCCGCGTGTCAGAAACACGCGGCCTAATCTATTGGACAGACCAGAGGCATTTTCTCCAGCCCTGTTAGAGAGACTTCCGAGAGGCCCACGCGTTCTTCAAGATACGCCGCCGAAGATAAAGTTTTTTGTTGCGCTTTACAGACTAGTGATCGATACTAAGAGGATACTAAGAAGATAGAAGAAGCAGCAGGAGAATAGACAATCATTTAATCGTCGGTATCGGTATACTTCACCGACGTCACTCATCGCCTTCCTTGGTTTTAGTTTCCGACGTATAAAACTATTTTTGCGAGCTTTGGGTAGATTTCGATTAGATTTCGATTCGTCGATTAATAAAACGATAATCGCGGTTTACATGGGATTTTATGGAATGTTGTTATTAGTATCGATCTAATGGAAGTTCGGTCTAGAAGAATACAGTGTATACGTATAGTATCAAACATACTTTGTCGTCTCACGAGTAACGCGACCGCTGCTTTTCGTATACTGAATGGAAATAACGAAATTAACTGTTCTGTTTCTACGACTTTCTATCTTATCTTTTCCTATTAATAGTATTTTCTAGTCCAATTTTATAAAACTCTGATGCTGAGAATTCCCGTTGTTTCAGACTTCACTGTCAGACTCAAAAGCCGCATCACTTACAGAATCAATCGGAGAAAACTGTGTATCAGCCTGGTAGCGTTCGACGAGTGGGAGAGCGACTGTTGAGAAGCAGAAGAAACACGAAGCCACGGCGACCGGGCGACAGACACCCTTACGAATCTTTTCTTCCCTCACAGTCTCCTTTTGTTCCGGTTGTCAAGGAAGGCAGAGAGTGCAAGCAGTCGGAGACGAGGTATTTGTCATACGTCGATAGGCGTCAGGATTGACATACTCCGCGAGCGTGAAACGGAAGCGACGTTTGGGGCGGCGACGATTGAAGGGTTCCGAGGGGAAGACAGATAAATATTTGAGGAATTTGTCGTCGCGGAAGACGTCGGCATCTGGAGACCTATCGCTTGTTTACCAGCTCTGTAAAAAAGGATTTCAGTCAATCCCCGTATGCAGAACGTACGAGGGAGAACTAGGGGTTGCCAAGGTAATTATCGTGAGAAAACACGATCTTTTCCAATCCTATGTTACACGAAGATGACGCTATTATACTAAGAGATACCGTTTTATCGAAAGTTTGCTTCGTTAATAACCTTTATGCAGGCAATCGAAGTATCGCGATTATTCAACAAGCGTACAATGGCTCGTAACAGTATTCGAATATTTGTAGAATGCTTTTACGAATATGTTGTGTGCGTTATAGAAAACATTTGCAAACGAGCATTGGTATTATATCGGGAAAAGTTTAAACGAATCCGAAGATGCATAAGTACAGAAGTTGCAAGCAAAAGATAAAAACGACTTAGAAAGTACGCAAAGGCGGTAAGGCGATAAAGGCTGTGAGCGGCTTCGTTATATTTTCGCTAGAAAACAAGAGAGTCGTCCAGAATTACCTACACCAGGGCTGAACAAATTTGAAACGGATCGATGAAGTATAAAAAGACAAATGAATCACTCGTTGGATCACTGCATCGATCGGCTTTCACAGAAAACTGTGAGCGCTATAGCATCTGCGATTTGAGGAGGCACGAGGGAAACAGGTCGGCTCGTTTCACGTCTGTCGATCGAGGGATACAGTTCTACGGTACATGTACGTCGGATGTAGCGGATCGAGCGCGAAAAGCCCAGGTAGCCGGCGTAAAACGAGCCCGGGAAGTTCATTAATGGATTAAGAGTGCTGGGATCGATACGATTAGCATGGCGCGCGCGAGCTAGAGCGAAGCAACACGCATCGAAACTTAAAACCGGTTTCGCCGGTGCCGATCAATTTTTCGCGTCGCGGCGGTGCACTCGGGAGAGTCTGTTGATTTATGGAAAACACCGGAAGTCGCGACGCTCTCTGCAGTAGCTGATATTATCGGCAGAGATAGATAAATCTGGATTATCAAAGGATTCCCTTCGCGGGCGAAGACATACATTCGGGCGTGAGCGTAGGACACGGTAAACGGGAATCGCGCGCCGTGCCGCCCTGACAAAGGAAAAAGAACGAGCAAGGCGATCTGTCAAACAAAGTCTATGAATACGTTCGCTGATATACAGATCGAGCTTTTCAAAGTCTCTGTTTGGCTAGCGAACGAATTTAAAGTATCTCCTATCGTACAATGCAGAAGTATTAGCACGCCTGCTGCTTGTGCACGAAACGGCGACGATTATTCCAAAATATCGCGGAAACGATTGATCGATCAGAATTTTGTAGCCGTGAAAATTTTGTTGCGGTATAAGAATTCGTTGAAACTATTTGGAAGAATTATATTTGGTAATATAATAAATTATAATGGCTGTGCGTTGATGGTGGATTACATAGAAAATTCCAAGAAGTCTGATCGAAGCTTCTGTTCGAAAGGATCTGTATTCCAAGGTCCTTTGCGCGTAATTTCTTACTGATCGAGGTCGATCTAACTTTCTGCAAATGTGCCATAGAAGCCATGCTCTGATCGACTCTATACGTCAAAGTACAAATAAAAATGTCGTTTACAAACGCTGCTGGTAAAATTTTATCTTGAGACTTGCAACTATTTGTGTTACTTCCTTCTGACAAGTAAATTTTCGAAAGAATTCTTTATTGTTTCAGATAAACGCTAGTTATACGCCTGTGAATTTTATTATATAAAAATTTAGTTGATCAAGTTTGGCTTCTAAAAGTATCGTTCATA
This sequence comes from Bombus confusus, assembly GCA_014737475.1. NCBI lineage: Eukaryota > Metazoa > Arthropoda > Insecta > Hymenoptera > Apidae > Bombus > Bombus confusus. Next base: position 438,422 of record JACXIV010000051.1, read on the forward strand.
GACTTGGGTGTACGTAAACCTACCAAACAGTTAGCGGTCAGCAGTTTCGTCGAAAGAACGAAGCATTCAAATGATATCGCTGTGTTATAGCGTTATGATAATCGTTTTGGGATGTTTCGGGCATCCTTATGAATCCGTTAGGTGTAATTCACGCAGAATGGCCGATAATTCCACTACTAGCCAAGAATGGTTTCCTATTGATCCCTCGGTTTGATATGAGCACCGTGTAGCGTACGGCCCCTTAGACCTCGTATGGGGGTTGAATTTTAAAACTACCCCCTAGAGAGAAACGGCGAAGTTGGCGTCAGTCCGTCTTTTTGAATCAGACTGCTACACGCCTCGCCTCGCTGTTGTGTGAAGACATACAAATCCCATAGGGCCGTGTGTCGATACTTCTGTCAGCGTCGAATCGACATGCTGTAATGTTCAACATATGAGCTATCTTTCACTTTTGCAGTCTAACAGATATGCGCAGAAAAGTGAATATGACGAGTCACAGATAATTTAATAACTACTATATGGGAATAAGAGATGACGAAGGACGTGCATAGGTTTTAAATTTCACTATGCAAATAATAACAAATAATTTAATACAACGCATTACTGAATGCAATATTGTAATTATTCCATATTGCATATTTTATTTTTGCAGTCCAAAAGATATGCGCAGAAAAGTGAATATGACAAGCACAGATAATTTATTGACTACTATACGGGAATAAGAGATGACGAAGGACGCGTATAGGTTTTAAATTTTACTATGCAAATAATAACAAACAATTTAATACGACGAATTACCGAATGCAATATTGCATTATTCTATATTGCATATTTTATCATACAAATGTGGGATACATTTATCCTATTATACCATGCAACGACAGATTCATACAATATTATTCCATATCCCAAATTGGTATTCTCGATAACACCGCGCTCTTAACTGTACAGTCGTGAACAGAATTAAGCAGACACTTTTCAAACCGGAATAGCTTTTCCAAAATTTGGCGAAGCGACTTCTCCGCGCACACCGTTTTTCATCGTTTCGACGTCTCTAATCGACCCTATATAATATAGCATATGCTTTACGCGATATGTTTTTCGCAAAAATTTGGTTCTCATTGTTTTTTTTCTTTTTTTTTTTTCAGGAGGAACGAATATTCCTTTCCGAAGAAAGAGGCGAATATTAAATATGGCTGAACACTCGGAATCTTTCGAACACAGTCTCGCGGAGGCCGTGCTCATTTGCTCGGGAGGATGGCAGTCGCCGTCGTTGCTTGGTGACCTCGTAGATTAAAGACGAGCGGCAAGTACGACGGTCCCAGGCGACCCTTTATGTCGAGCCACGTTTCTGCGCTGCTTGAACTATATAGGAGCGAAGATGGTGAGGAGAACGAGGGGGGAAAGGTAGCCGGGTTGAAGATAGGAAGGCGACGGCTGCGTGGAAGGAAGCAAGGTGGTAAGACTCACGGCAGGATGGCGGTTGGTTGGAGGTTTCAAGGTGGAGCCGGGGCTGCTGTCGTGGCTCTAATAAGCTACCCCCAACCACCGTTCCACCTTACGACCCTTACATCCCTTTAGGGGCAAGCCTGGCTGCCCTGCAATTTGATAAACTGTCACTAGCGGAAGGCCTCGCTATTCGAAACTACTCCTGCTGGCCCTATCACTTTTCTTCGACACGATCGATTCGATTAATCGCGTAATTTTTGTATCGGTATGGCAATTTTTGTTACCTGTCGTAGGAAAGATCTGAGTTGAAGATTTATTTATTTATTTATTTATTTATTAGCAGGTTCAACTGCAACCCTTAGCGTATAATTTATTTGTTAAAATGTTAAAGTAATAACTGACGTGTACAAATACTTTCTTTCTTTCCTTCGACGGACGATATATCATCGACGGCGCGTGACTGATTTGCAGGAAATTAATTATTGCAAGTACAACGAATGTGTCGAACAGAGAATGAGCTGTTTTATCGATTGACAGATATTTAATCGATGGTATTTCTCGTTTTCAGGAGTTTGCCACTTGCCGTGGGAATGTGTTTACACCGAACAAGCAGGGAAAGCTTCGTTTCTCGTATAGGAAGGAAAGTACTTTTCTTCGACATAATCCATTCGGTTAATTGTCTAATTTTTGTTTAATTAATTAATCGTATCTTCTCTTTTAGGCGAGGAAGGCTCGAGCGGAAGATGGTGAAATGAAAAATGATTTAATAACTATTTATTAAAGCCATTCGACGGGGATATCGAAATAAAAAATTCACCTTCTTGGCCTTATCGATCGAAGATCCCAGCAAACGACACGACAAGTACATTTTTATGGATTCTTTGATTTCAATGTCACTTTACTAAATTAACTAATAGAAACATTTTTACGCAGAACGGCTGAAAACGGAAAGAACAATATTTTAACACCGTGATAAATACCTTTCTTGAAATTATTAGAAAGATGGGAAAATGTTTTGCCTCAAAATCAAATAGAAGCACAGTGCATTGAATTTTAAAACTACTGTTGCGTAAAAAAAAGAAAAAAAGAAAAGGTAGAAAATTAATTAATTATCTATACAGCGTTATTTCCTTGTAATATTCACTTTCCTTTCGAGCAATCGATCTGGTTAACAATCTAATTTTTATATTAATATCGTAATCTTTTTCCAGGTGCCGTGGAGGAGGTTCGAGTTGAAGATGTTCGTGAAACGAGACATCCCATTTCCATGCAAATCGCCGGGCCATAATTCCAGTAGGTTGAATCTGGGAAAAATTACAGCATCTGTAGTTAGTTCCGGGCGGAAGATCGCATTTCAACAACGTTCCACTTGCTTCTTTCTTTCTTCGTGGAGGAACGTAGATATCACGTGCGAGGGGAGAGGGGGCAATTCCATTATCAAAGACGACTTCTGTCGCGGATTGTATTCCTCGTTGCGTGTATCGATCCGTATCTCGTAGCTGGACGATATCGTACTCGATGGAGTGAAAGGCCAGCTGTGCCGCAGGACCTTGAAGACCAACGGACCCCAGCCTCTTGGGAAATGATACCACTTTGCAAGGAGCGAATGGAAATGACCATTGGATCGCCTCCGGCTCCGGCTCGCCACTCTCTTGGGTCGTTCTTGGTCAGAGACGATGACGATTCCGAGGGACAGGGTAACGGAACTACCCTGATTAAGGAGCGGTCGCGTTCCGGTCATCCTCTAACCCGTATAATTCTCTACATGCGGCGGTCGGATTCTTTGTAATTGCTGTGAGAAACGCGCGTTAATTTCTGTACTGGAGAAATTACACGTCTATTACTAAGTTCGTGGGTTACTTGCCGTCAGATGACTGCGCGTGGCTTATTTGACAATTTTATTTGACGAATCTGTTTACGGTAGGATTGCCAGTATAGTGCCAATTAATACCAGAAAATTAATTTTGGAGAATCGAATTTTTTTAATGTGAGAAAATTTTAGGCAGAGGTGGAATTGGGAAAGAATGCTGGAAAGAAGGAAAGGAAGGAGAAGAAGGAAGAGTGAAGGAAGGCGAAGACAGGGTAAAAGGAAGAAAACGAAGGCTAGCAAGGAAAGGTAGAAAAGGAGGAATGGAAGGAAGGTAGTAAAGACGACAAGCGAGGGAAGAGGAGGAAAGAAGAAAGGGTATGACGAAGAAACGCTTGAACAACCTCGAGTTTCAATTAATTAGATCAACGATGATCGTCGTACAGGTAAAGAAATACTTGAACGTATATCAATGTAAGCCAAGATAAATCCATAGAGTTAAAGATTATTATACACTTAAACAAATCATTCTTGCATTTAATGGCAATTTCAAATGTAATTAGCAACTTCAGAGGAATGATAAGGTTGATTCGTAGGAGGCAGAACTTTAACGTAACCAAGGCAATCGAAGGTTGCTCAGAAACGATGAGAAACTTGGCTGAAGAGGGTGTGTGGATGTGCACCCTTCGTGTGACGAGTCGTTTCTTGACGCTAACGGACCCTCGTTTCTACGTCCAACGCGACATTACCGTCGTCTACGAGACATTTTCATCGTGGATCATTCCGGCTGCTAGTCTAACTGCCGGGAGATCGTGCTTGTAATTGTCAAAGAACAGCTATGTAAGTGTCTAGTTTCTAACTTTCAAGCTTGTAGAAAATCAAAAAAGGTATTACACAGAAGAAAGAATCTACATGTATCGTTTAGATTATTTCCGAATTTATTTGAAATGGAATTCGAATAAAAAGTACGACAAACGAGCGATTTGCTAACGATGCGTTTGCTTAAGTTTTTAACTTTCAATTTTGTGAGATATAAGAATCGCAGAAGTCTTCTAGAAAGTTAAGACACTCTATATTCTAACGATTCATGTAGATTATTTTCAAAATTATTGGAAACTAGAAGTCGAGAAGGAAATATAATAGACGACGACTCTCTAAACATCTCTTACTTTAATTTTACAATTAGTGGAATAAGAAAAAAGATCTTCTAGAGCTTTAGAATATCCCACAATCTAGAGATTTTGCTACATTGTTTTCAAATTTATTTGGAACGGAATTCAAGCGGAAAACGTAATAGATGGCTGACTGTGAAACTGAACATGAAACTTTCCACACCATAGGATTAAAGCGATCAAGGTACTCGAATGGGAAAATTGTGTTCCTGTGACACGGTGCACAGTGCGGATTCCACCGACAAAAAGTCTTTTTAATTATCCTAAGTGACGTTTTTCGTAGATGCGTTCTCGAAGATCGCGCTGGTCATAATATTTAATCACTGTTCGCTTCTTCCCCTTGTCCTGTAAGAAGTTTCTTCGTTGGAAGATGAGAATAAATCGTCCATCCCGTTAAAAGGTACACGCTTCTTCGTGCAAACTTTTTACGTGAAAGGAAAATTTTACTCTTCTCAGACTTTCGTCACGGTGGTTGGAATTTAATTCTTGTGGCTACTCGTCGACCTAATTGATGGACTTTATCAATGAAGTGTCAAGAGAAACGGGGTGGCAAGTTCGCCAATAGATTTTCAGGCACTGGGAGAGCTTCGAACCCTTCCGATCTTAAAGATTACGAAACAAACAAGAGCGCGAAGCCGGCGAATGGGGTGACGACGCAGAGGGAGAACACCGCCGTCCCCTTAGATCCCGCCCCTACCGATGTCTTCGCGAGAGACAACGATTTTCCGTAATAAGCTGGGAACAGAATTGATTATTTCTATAAAATTCTCGATGGGGATAAGAGTAGAAACGCGCACTGTTCTTCGCGCACATTTAAACGCTTAACATTATTGTTAATGAGTTGCGACACAAACTGGAAGCTTCGGATTATGGATAAAAGAGGATAGGAAAAGGAGAAATAACGATAGATAAAATTTTCACTTTTTACAGAAAAATAATCGAACGTCAAGCGAGAAATCATGATAGTGTTTTAAGGAGATTTTAGAATGTAACATCTCGTCAACAAGTCACACGTCAAACACACCTCGTGATCATTTAAGAAAGCTTCGAAAACATTAGCAAGTTACGTGGATTAATATTACTTATTGTTAATAATATTATTTGTTTCCCACAAATCATCGTAGATTTATCATCTGCTTCGAATAGCTTCGTATCTTCGAACATATTGGTCTATCCCCTTTTTTTAACTATTTTATAAAGTACATATTTTTAGTCGCCAAATAACATCAATGTCAGAAAACCAACAAAGACAGACTCACCCTGCTGAAATATTTGTACATCGATGCGCTGTTCATCTGGAAATAGACTTTGCTTCGAAAACCCCAGTATAATTTACCATCGAACTTCGGGATAAAGATTCAGGAAGAAGGTATCCGCAGCCCCTAACCCGCGAAGAATCATCCAAGGCTGACTCCGTTACAACTGCAGCCCCTGCCACCATTCCGTAAGTTACCGTGACCTCATCCCCAGACGAGCCTCTGATGGGAGGGTGCAGAAAGAACGCGGTAGGGTGGCGTTTCATTTTTTGACACCCGGTGTATTTGATTCCACCCTTGTAATAAACCCCAGGGGTTGCCAGCCGTAGGTCCCTTGTCTCCCTACATGTCATATCGACACCTCACCCCGAGGGGTAGGTGACTGCTAGGTAATTTGCTTTCTTATTTTCTCCGCGACCTGGCTGTCTTTCTTCCTCCGGCCTTCCGTTTCTCACCCCAAAACACCACCGTCTCGAGCTATCGAAAAACGAGACCCCGCGTTTTCCTTTGGCAATTTTCCTCCGGATACGGAGGAGGATCGCGTTATGCCGAGAAATCACGGTGTCGGGTGATTCTTCTAAGATTTAATAGTTTGGTAAAAGAATATTCCATCGGTACTTTCGTTAACTTTCGTCGAATGCGGGTCGATCGTTCGCGGAATGTAGAATATTTTCTTTAATTGCACTGTCGTTTACGTAAGTATTTAGAACTGCATATTTAATAGAAATTGGATGCTTTTGGACACTTTTATTTCCTAGTTACGTTATTGTACGTTTGTTATTTCGTTTGCAACATATATACGTGTGTCAGAACGTAAAGTATTGGATAGAGCAACACTCGCTTAACTTCTCCAATGAACGAGTAGTCGTTCAGAGACAATGTCGATCAATTGCGTGAACTAGAAAGAAAAACGGGGATTATAAATATTGTTTCTTAAAATGTTCTTTGAAACGTACAATTATTAATGCTATCTCCTTATGATAGATAAAAAGTGGAGTTGATCAAATGTAACTAAAGTGTCTTCGCAACTTACGATTCGTACGTTTACATCGTACGTCACATACATTGTCAAATATGCTAAGAAATTATTTCTCTCCGACATTGAGAAACTTCATTTCCGAAGAACATTCATAATTTTATATGCAGTTCAACGGTCACAGAATTTTTCTAGTAACTGCGAGGTTCCTCTACCGGACAGCTCGATAATAATCAGACGATGTAGTTTCAGCGAGGTACGCAATGTCCACTGGTACCTGGTAAGAAGCCCCGAATACGCGTCTGTCAGCTAATCTGATTTCACCCAGCTCCGGACCAACAGCTCCTTAGCGCTACTCCTTTGGTTTCTCTCGACAATCTTGTTACGTAGGATAAACGTGGAGTTCGCAGCACGGAATCTTGTGCCGATGATACTTACACGTGATCCCTCGGGTCGAGTGATTTAACCCTTTCTAGACAGAATATCGAGAACGCTGTCAATCATACAAAGACAAGCCTCGTCCCAGACCATACCATGGCACTTTTCTTCTCTTTTAGTAAATTTTACTTCGCAATGCAGTGTTACTTAGTTTCTTCGAGATAGAATATTGAGAACGTTGACAGCAACGTAAAGATAATTCTCTGACCTTTCTGTACTGGCCACTCGGTGACTGGTAGTTAAAAAGAAGTAAAATGTAAATAACTCGATATTGTTAATATCGATCTGCATAATCAGTATTATCGATATTTGTTAAGCGCTCGAGAGTGTAAAACATATACTCAATCCCAAAATCAGATGAAAAGATAGTTCTGACGTAGAATAGGCAGCATATAAAATCTTGAAATTGTTCTTCCACAAAAGACGAGATCATAATCATTAGCACGTGGATTTTTATGCAAATTTATATCTTATCGACACGACTTAACCAGTTAGCCGTTTCTGACGAGCATACTCGTCATCGTTTAATTTTTGCCACACGTTTCAAGTACACACATCTCGAAGAGGTCGCGACAGCTAACTGGTTAAATGAAGATTCGTTGTACTTATTAAAACGTATAACGAGTATTCTACTTTAGATACGTATTTTACATATTTTTCTATATTATATCCTGCCATTTGTAAATTCCGCGTAAATGTATAAAAATCCACAGTCCTGTCACGATTTGCACCTGTAGTCCTACTTTAATCTAATTTTCCAGGGCATCCGGTACGTTCCGGTATATTCGAGCTCGAGACACGCGCCAGAGCTGAAACGAGTTGCACGATTAATGGATTCGATCGAGTTCGCGATCGACAAAAAGATTCAACTTTCCGGAGGTTCACCGAGACTGTCATCGTCCGCAAGCATCGTGTCCGCGGGTGCAACCCTTCGGAAAACGGCGTAAAACCCGGCCACCCCCCCCGGCACGGTGGCTGGCGCGAGGCTTGGCGGAGGGTGGCGCGGTTGCAGGGGACAAAACTCACCCTAAGAAGCCTTTAAGAACGCCAAGGCGGCGGCAACGTTGGTGGGGTATAAAAGTAGCCGCATGCGCAAACTCGTGAAAAACTGCGGCCCGCCTCCGGCGCCGCCTCTATCGTTTCCATCCCCTTTCCACCCCCGCGAGAATCCTCTCACCTACAAGGACCCCCTAGTCCCCCCCAAGACGTGGCCGTCTTGGAGGACGAGCCGCGGCCTTTTTCGACAATTGGCCCCGTCTAACATGTGCTAACCGTGTGTGATTACCACCGTTCTACAACTCAACCCTTCTTCCGACCTTCTCCTACCCTTTTCCACCCCTTTCACTTCGTATTCCAACACGCGACAGTCTTACTTCATGAGAAACATTCCCGTGGCCGTGAAAATCAAAGTGTCACGACACTCGTTGGTCGAAGAATCCAGTTAAGATGTCTCGTATCGCATCGTATCGTATCGGACCGTTCGCGGATCGTGTTAAATTTGTCGTGAGTTGTAGTTGGTGGAAGAAGTGAAGGATAGAAAGTGGATGAATGGAGGGCCGGTTCGTTACAGTGTGAGTCTTCCGATCGAGATCGATCCCTAAATGTTTGTATCGGTCTCCACGCGTCCCTCCTCATTTTTTTTTCTCTATGCCCCCTGGTTCGGAGAGTGTGAAATTTTCCCTATTCTCTGTTCTTTTTTTTTTTTTTTTTTTTTTTTTTTTTTTTTGTTTTTGGTTAACGACTTTTTCATTTTTTCGGAGAGCAAGAGTCGGGGACGGAGAGGGGAATCGTGAGCACCAATTATTTCTTGCCAGGCAGCGCGGGAACAACGACCGGCGTTGATCTAATTGGTCACCAGTAGGTAATTGTTCGGTGTCGATAATTGGGCCAATTAATTTGTACGGAAAAGTGCGTCGATAATCGTCCAGCATTCACCGCCGCGATACCGATTATGTGGACCGTGTCGGATGCGGGTTATGGAATATCGTTACCGTCAAAAGGCCGAGAGCGACTCGTGACAAATAAAAAAATAGAGGAAAAAAAAAAAGAGAGAGAGGACGATAAAAATGAGGAACGAGGCAGGTGCGAAACGCCGGTCGGAACGCACCGAACTCCGGTCACGTAATCGAATATATTTTTCTTTTAATTGAAAAATATTGTCGCTTGGCTGTTTCGGCTGGTAATTTTATGGAGACAGGATTTAATTACACGAAATCACGTCGAACCGAACAATATAATTAAATATCTGTTTTTTGTGAAAAACTGACGGCAGTGCGAGCCACGATTTTATTGAAATATCCGATACCTGCTAAATATCCAATCCATCGCGCGTTTCTCGCGTATTCCGGCCTCTACTCGACTCTTATACCTTCGATTCACGGTTTTCCGCGAGGATCATACGCGACGATTCTCAATCGTCTAAATTCCCTCGACGCGACGACGATTCTCCTTTCGAAATATTTCCTTCGTTACTCGCAAGTCGAACGCGCGAAGAATTTTATATTAGAACAACGCACGACGCGCCTCTTCGGTCGTCCAATTTCCTCGGGAATTTGGAACGAAAACTGAATAATTCCTAGAGTAGATATATTTAGCAGGTATATATGCATATCTTTCGCCAATTGATGTCCACGCAAATTTGTATTTTCATTCGTTCGATCGGTGATTATTAATTTTCAATTTTATACGATACGCGTATCATTACGAAATATATTCATAAATGATCGAACGTGCTCGTTAGTCGACCAAATGACGCACGCGAAATTATTGCATTTATTTCGCTTCGCTGTATACGGTGTCGAAAATAACGGGTCAGGCAGGAACACAGAAAAGGCGATGTATCGCCCGGGGGGGGGGGGGGCGCCAAAATGTATGACGAAATGCATCTTGGGAACTCAACAATTTAGGGACGCGGAGGCGTTGCATTGTTACCCATAGGGGTGTAGGATTATATGGGGTGCTCTCTCCCGTTCAGGGATCCTCGTAACTTGCTACAGATTCGTCATGATCGATAGTCTTCTGGCGTCGGTCGAAAGAGAAACGCAATACCATTCTCGTGGCCCGTAGTTTAATTTCCAGTGGTGAGATTGCCTTTTGCTTTGAATCATACCCTATCTACTGGTATTTCATTTCTTCAACCTCCTTCTGAACGATCTTCAAATTTCTTTCAAACTTATCATCAATTTTGGGAGAAGAAAATTGTCTTTCGGCTTGGATGCTGCATCCTTGTATCGTGTATCTTCTTTATTTAATTTACTTCTTATTCTAAAAAGATATTCAAATTGCATTTTATTCCGAATCATCCGCTATCTACCGACAATCAACTTGTCGAATTTATTTCGTCGAAGAAACAAGTAATTTCAAGAAAGGAAAACCGTTCTTCAACTAAGATGTACTCGTGTCTCGTGTGTTTTTTGCATTTAATTTAGTTCTTATTTTAAAAGAAGATACAAGATTCCTTTTGTTCTAGATTATCTTTCACCTATTGATATTTAATTCTTCGAATCTATCATCTGCAAGGGTCCTTCAATTTCTTGCAAACTCGCGAATTAATTTTGAAAAAGCAAAATTGTCTTTCTACGTCAACCAAATACAAATTGCCTTTTGCTTTGAGTCATCCTTTGATACTATCAGCTATCGTTCAATTCCTCGGGCCTGTTTTTTAACGATTTGCAAATTTCTTTCAAACTTCCAATTTAATCAAAGAGAAAGAAAAAGAAACGAAATTGTCTTTCCCGCCCAATTTGTTTCTTACTCGAAAAATACAAAGATTCTTTTCTACGAAGAATAAACTCTACGTTTCGTTCCAATTCGTCACTAATTCCTCAAATTCACTTTCTCAAAATCTTCTTAGTCGATTTATATCCTACTCTCGAAACACACACGGACTCTACCTTACAAGAGTAAACTTCGCCCTCTTCCGATTCGTTATTAATTCTTAAACATCCTCGAGTCCTGTGTCATTTTATTCTCGCGTCGCAATAACGATAATTGCGACCACTCGAACATCCACCCTCGCAATCTGGAAAGATTCGTTGCAACGGTCGTCGGTGCACGTATGACGGGGACATTAAGACAAAGTATTCCCCTCTTTCTCCTCAATACAGCCTTCCGTGCTGTCTTCGTTGCTCGCCTTGCTCCCTCGAAGAGCCCCCAAGCATCGCGCAACCCCCGTATTCCTCGGTGCTAAACGCAACTACACGAGGGACCTTTCTGCCGTCTTTGTTTTCCCTTTCTTCCCAGTGTCGTTTTGCAGTCTCGCGCGGGGAGGTCGTTGAACGACGGAAGCAGGAAAGGCTCGACGAGGAAACGGCCGGAAAAAAAGACAATCGAACGAGAGGCGTGGAAGGAAGCCGAAAGGCAAGCTCGTTATCGGTGTACCGGCCGACCGCAACGTGGAAACGATCCAGCCGACCCGCGCAGTAATTACAGACCAGGCAACGAGTTTCTTTTTATTTCGTTCCTTCATTTCGGGACCTCGAAACCGCGCTTGGCAATCGTGTGGTGTTTTGGTTAAGCGTTCGCTGTCGCTCTGATCTACAACACTCTTAAGTAAAAGAGCCGCAACTCTACGGACGACTTTGAAACAAGCAACGGAGTGACGTTACACGCAGCCGTTATTATGGAAAATTCTAACGCGAGCAGGTGATACTGTAAAAAAAGACTCGAACGTCGAAGATGGTACTGTGCAGTTGAAGAGCCGTCAGTTCTCACAAAGATGAATCGTTTCAACGATCTCAAGGACTGGCATTATTCTCAGTGCGAATTCGATGGTGTGGATCGTATAAATCGAGACACGCGGAAACAGACGAAGCTTCGATTAAATATGACCTCGTGACTAATCATCGTCTATTATGACCAAGTAAATTCGAATTTCCCTGGGAGAAGAGACGGTCGCTGGAAAGCGAAAGAATTTCTGCTGTCCATCGGAGGGGATTTTTCGAGGCCAAAGGGATTTCTCCACTGTTCCACGAAACGTGTGACAAACGGTGAAACAGAGGAAAGGAGAAGAGAGGCAACGGGTGTTGTTATCGGGTAGTCGCGATCAGCAGGAGTATAGCATCAGGATCGTGGAAGAGGGTGCAGCAGGAGAGAGAGATTTTTCCCCACCGCTTGGAAAAACCAACCCCCACCAGTCGCTTAGTACAGCCAAGCGGCGGTGGCGGCGGCGTGGAAGAGAGGTACGGAGGGGTAGGTTAGCCAGGGTGGTCTCGGTGGTGGCTGGGGGCGGCAGCCTCAAAAATACACCGCAACCACACCGCGCGGCTCCACCGCAGAAGCCGCCATCTTCCACCGCCGAACCGAAACGAGACCGCGCGAGTTAAACACCCTATCCTACTTCCCCGTGGAAGTTGCCGCTGCCACCCGCCGAAGTACCAGCCACGAAGAAGTATCGCTCGCCTTCTGGTCCCGTGCTTCACCGCTGACAGCCAACGAAACCGGTGGAATCTACAATTTTCCATCGTCGCGCCAACTGCAACCTTCCTCGTCCAAGAAACTTTACCGCAGATACGATTAATCGTCAGCCACGAAGAAGCGTCTCTGGAAAATCTGGTCCTGTGCCTGATCGCCGATAGGCAACAGAACCGAAGGAATTTATAGTTCTCCACTGTCGCGTCGTTATGTCTTCGAAAATGTTAAGAAAGTGTGATGCTGTCGAGAAAACCGCTTGATTATTATCGCGACAGCGGAAAGGATCGTCGGCGAATACACGGTACATATCTGGCGAGATTAAAGATCCTGAACTGATTTTCCATTCGCGACCGATTATCGTTGGAAGAAACGTGTTGTGTAGTGACTGATTCGATCATTCCTATGTACAATGACGGATGCCTGAATCTTTCGTAGACTCTTGGAAAAGTGGATCGCCGAATCTTCTGTCGTTTGAAATAAAATCTGGTGGTTTGAAATAAAATCTGGTGGTTCGAAACAAGATATGGAAGTTGGAATTCTCCGGAAGAATAATGTGCGAACGTGAGGTTTGTGCCGCGGTTTGGCTCGGAAGATCCCGGGTACAGAGTTAACACCTGTTAGATGGTCGGGCAGAAGTGCTGATGTGACATGAACGTGGAGTAATTTCGATCGACCGCGGAACACTGGAAGCCAGATTTCAGAGTGAGTGTATTATCGTGAATCGCTGTTATTCATTTATGAACGCGAGTAGCAGAAGGTAGTCAAGGCTGGTTTGACTTCCGTCGAATCACGGAGTGGGGTGCATTTCGATCAAAGAAACGAAGAAACGAAGAAACGAAGAAACGAGGGGCGACGTCGATTTCAATAAAACGAATTTTCTCCGCGAGTTGGCAATCGAGACGAGAGGAAGAATTTGCAAACGGATGCTCTTGCCTCGGCCCCGTCGCGGGATAATGAAATAAGGATCAAAGGGTCCTGGGCCACGCGGGGCCGACCGAGTTGTGCGCGTGCCGCCGAAGGAATCGGAAATTTATCTTTAATCAGCTGCTACCGAAACGATGACCGTCATCGATCTACTCTACTAGTCCAATCTTAATAAAGAGCCTCATTATCACCGGATACATTGCGTGCACACTTTGATTATACAAGACAATAGTGAAAAAGATAAAAGACTTGGCTACGCGTCAAAATAAAGAAGAACAGTGATCCTGCTTTATCAGTTCAATTTTACCAAATAAATAAAAATAAGGAAGACAAACCATTCAATTTTTGATAGATCGTGCGATGGATCGAAGTTATTAGAGGAAAGGCTGGCCGATCGAGTTGAAAAAAATTGAGTCGAATTCATCGAGGTTTGTCGGCGAGGAGGATCTTTCCGGGAAAGAGTCTAATGAGCCTATTCTCATGACGAATCCTTTACGAGATGCACGCCCCGAGGATCGGCCTCTAGGCTTAGATTATCCGGATCCGAGATTGGTTCGAAACGGTCATCAGGACCATCAAGGGAACTCGACGCATCAGATCGGTGGCGGGAGAATTAGGAGAACCAGGACCTCGTCGTCGAGGAGAAGAATGCACCTGTCCAACGAGGTCCCTCCGCAAGGATCCACTGGTGGAAATAATATACCGGATTATGCACTCACCGCAGACCTGCTCGCCGAGAGGACCTTGGACGGCCTGTTTGCTGAACATCCTGGAGAACTCGTGCGAACAGGTAAAAAATATTGATCAATTTTCGTTTGGGAAAGTTTACAAATTCGTTGTCCGGTGGATGTTTTTAGTATCACAGACTCACTGAAAACTTAGCTTTCTTAATTTTACTTCTTGTTTAATTTTTTGTCGGAAGAGTTAATAGTTAGTTTTGAGGACTTGGAGCATATTGAGGAATTTCTGCGTAGAGATAAAATTGAATATAATTCTTGTTCGAAGAATAGCGGCATTCCATTTCATTGGCTTTTAGTACTGTAGATCGGTGAGAACTAGATCTTTTTTATTTAGTAATTTATTGTCGAAGCTGTTGAAGTAATTACTTCTAGGAAAACTCTACGTCGTTTCTTTTGTATACCCGTTACCCGGACACAGCAGTTACGAAGAGAATAGTGAAAGAAAGAAATTAGTGAAGTAAAAAAGATAAAAAAGGAGAGGTGCATATTATCGCGTCCTTGAATACGAATGTTAGTTTGACTACAAGGTCCAGAAACAAAAGAGTTATAAGTAGATTTTTATTGCTGTTTCTTGTAACTTTCACCTAGAGTTACACACCAAAGTTAATGTCTTTTGGTAATGTCGTTTGCTGTAAATATATCAACGTGCTCCCTATCACATTCGATTGTAATGTAACGCTGCTAGAGTGAGAATCTGGATCAGCATACACTGATTACACCTGTACTTATACTTACTTCAATATATATTTATATTATAAATTCATCCACGTGTACCTCTGTTAGATAACCTCGACAAAAGCAAATAACTTGGTAATTATTTCTTAAATAATGGCAAATTTTTACTTCTGTATCTTCCATATGCACATATTCTAATTGTTTGTAAAAGAGTTCGGTATGCTCTATGAAATTCGGCATGAAATTAATCTGCAATTATATTTTGTGTTAGAATGTCATTTGTTGATGATTCGGCGATTATTGTCAACAGGCTCGCCGCACGTGGTCTGTACGGTGCTACCGCAACATTGGCGGTCAAACAAGACACTTCCGGTAGCGTTCAAGGTAGTTGCTCTGGGCGAGGTCGGTGATGGGACTCTGGTGACAGTGCGTGCCGGAAATGATGAAAATTGCTGCGCGGAATTGCGAAATTCCACGGCGGTTATGAAGAACCAGGTGGCGAAATTCAACGATCTTAGGTTCGTCGGTAGAAGCGGAAGAGGTAAGATATTTCCATATTTTATACTCCTCCACTTCTTCCCCATGTATGAAAAACAAATTTACGTCATGACTTAGCGGAGGCGATATCGCAAAATGATTATAGGAACTTAGTTGTCTACGTCTTCGATCTACCTTTTCTTAATAAATTGCTTATATTACGTTATAGGTATATCAAATTATAACGCGAAAAGTGTTCAACTTTGTTACAACGACTTTCTGATATTCTTTCTCAATGAATTTTCTTATCTTTGTAGATAAATTTGTAAAACGCTATTCTAAAAGAATTCGTATACAACTTAAATCCTCCTTTAGTTACCTTAGAATAGTTTCTCAGTGAAGTACGAAGCCTTAAAAATTGGGCACTTCATATATCAGCGACGTAGAAATCGAATCGATAAACTCTCTCATATAGTTATCAGTTTCACCTTATCCAGACACATAATCGTTACGCAACATATTAAAAAAGAATTCTCACTTTCAAGGATCTTTTTATCGTAAAGACACAACACTGATAATTAGAAATTTTAAAGTCAATTTAAGAAAAATAGTTCTGTCGATTTTCATTCTTTCGTGCATTTCAATGTATGCGGTTGATCGGCACGACTGAGTCATATTATCTAACGCTAAAGAAAATGTGGACACAGTGGAAGAAATATAGCCCAGAACAAATGGTCAAAGATCTTATGAAACAAACGTAGAAAGGAAGAATTTTCAGAGATCTAGCTCTTAATTCTTCCAACATCCCTTAAGAATCCCTTCGTTGAGCGTTCTTCAGGCGGGCAGACAATTAAGCGAGGGCCTCTCGAGGAAGAGCGATTGAAAAAATTCGATCAACCGTAGCCGATCCAGCTCGGCGAATCTTTCTCGAGGAGGGGGGCTCGGCGTCTTAAATCATTCAGTAGTCGGTACATTAAGGCGGTGGGCCGACTGATGGCCTCGTTTTTCCTCGGACGCGAGGCGGGGAGAGCCAGCTGGCCCCTTCCTTTCATCCTCATTTTTAATTCAACCGGCAAACAGTGTCGTCGTCTGCGTGACTCTCGATATCTCGGCCGGCCGTCGCGGAGATTTTTTAATTCTCGCCTCCCGCGACTCAATAATTCAGCTGTTCCTTCGACAAACGTGGAGGAGGTGGGTGTACGAGGAAAAATATCACAAGGGAGAGAAAAAAATAATCACAGGCCCATAGGTCGGAGTTGAATAATGCGCGCTAATAATCACTGCCATTACGGTCTCTTAATGCAAACGCTCTCTCGCGATCAAGGATCCGGCTAAGAAAGGAGAAGAAGGAAGTTGCTCAGCCTGCGTTTCGTCGTTCTCCCTTCGGACCTGGCCCGTTTTTTTCCGGCCAAGAGGGTGGCGAGGATCGAGAGATACGAGTAACGAGGCGTCCTTTAATTCCTTTAATTCGACCGACTCGCAACGACGTCCCCTTTCCGCGTCTTCTTCTTTCCTGATCCTCTTTCTTACCTCAGAGTATAAAAGTTGCGAGAGCAACTTTCAAGAGAGCAGTCACGAGCGTAGGTTAACGAGGGGAGGCGACTTGTTTATGGCAAATTGGAAAAGGAAATTGCGGGGTCTGCGCGATATCGACTCTCTTCCGTTCACCGTGACACGCACACATCGACGATCTTCCTTAAACGGTGGTTTAAATGCCAGCCTTTTTTATGGATCACCCCTGTCCCGAATCGTCGACGACGATATCGGCCAGCGGAGCAAGTAAATTTCCAAATATTTCCACCTTCCTTCGGCAAATCGAGGGCCGATGCCACTTTGTACGATCAAGTCGTTTCTGGTTTGATGCTTAGGGTGACGAGACGTTGCAGGAACGACGAAACGTTACAGAGGGAGTTTTTGCAAAAATTGGCTATTCGCGCTGCGACAGCAGATATAGGAGTTTGTTTCATTTATCTTATTGCTACTACAGAAATTAACAAAGCAAAGTATGAAGTTAGCTGGCAGATAGATTTTTTGACTATTTCAGGGACGAGTTTTTAGTACGAACGAATGAAAGTCGAAGGTGGTTTATTATTCGAAGAAATTGAACAATTCGAATGCCCACTAAAATGATCAAAGTCGATGTTCATCTTCTTTTATGTCTTGAATATATGTATTTTAAGGGTATCTTCGCTTCTTTTATCGGTCTTCTGTTAAATTTTAAGTCTTCTTTCTTCTTACATATCTGTCTATTTATCCATTCGACGTATATAACCTTTTATTAATTCAACATGTTTTCCCTTCTATCTATCACCCATGTAACTTTCTGAATTTTTGATAATTGCCTCCGACATAGTGAGTTTAAAACGAGGAATACCACCTAAGGCCGGATAATAAAATCTCCCTTCTCTTACAATTTAGTTTCCAACTACGCAATTACCATAAAATCTTGTTCATATCGTGTACGAGACACGACCGAGGCACTCAAAGGTACAAGATAAATTCGGATTAAAGACAAGCTGTACCAACAGAGCAGACAAGCACGCGGAACTAAATTTCACTTCTCTCAGAAAATAACTAGCATCCAGGAAGGATGAGACCTCTTACCGCTTTTGCCTCGATCTTCTTTTCTGATACGCGGGGGAAAAGATACGCACGAAGCAACGCAACGTCGAGAAACAATGAACGTGCATGAACGGTTTTCACAATTTTTTCGCGAAACTCGTCGAATGAGAAGGATATCGCGGATATATAGGAAATCAGAGAATAGGACGGGTCAGATTGATTGAGCGAGAGAGAGACAAAGGGGTAGCAGGGAGTGGTTGGGAGTAGAGTGGTTGGCTGTAAGCGGCTTTGGTTTCCATGGCAGTAAGCCCTCATTACTGTATTACGGGCAGCCCCTAACTACCAGCCGAACGCAACGATTTGCTTCTAGAACCTCCATGAGGGTGACGGATCATGCAAGATTGTTTTCCGCGTGTCCGGGAACCTCCGATATTCCAATCTGCTGGAAATATTCTGCGATACATTGGCAAATTTTCTTCCTTTTAGGTCGAAGATTGTAGTTATACGCGAATCGCTTTCTCCAATTTTTTGGCGGCTAGAATAAATATTCTTCTGCTTCTCATCGAGGAATAAATTCGATAACTTATTAAAACTAGGCTCGCATTAACGCAATCTTTTGTTTGCGATTTTTTAAAAATAAATCGTCTTATTGAATTCTGTTGTCCGACGTTGTAATCGTGCGAAGCAACTTCAGCAGTACGTTCGAAACTTTTTTCATCGCTATTTCTCGTTCTATCTAGATCCTACAGTTTTATGAAATTTCAGGAGAATTTTTTTGTCGTTAACTTCTTGTAACGGTTTTCTGCGAGATAATTATTAATGTAATCCGTTGTCTCTGTTTCGATAAAACAGAAAAATATTATCGTACTGGACCTTACAAATTCTTCAGGTTCGCATCTCCATTTTTCGTGAAATTTTGTCCTCGGTTTGAATCTGGCTTGAATAAGATTCCTTTGAAAATCGAGGAACAAATGCACCCCAGTCCGATGGATCGAATAACTAATATAGTTGTAGACTCGAGCCTCCGGCATTCCTACTATTGTGTTTTTAAAACTGAACACGATGCCAGATAAAGCAAATATTATCATGCTTTTTACTTCTTCAAAAGGAAATCGATAATAAAATAGCGAGAAAGGCAAAGCAAGAGAAATAAAAAAAATTTGTAAAAAAAAAAAGACCAGAAGCAAGATTTCATCGAATAATTCGTTCTCGTACAACGAATGAAAATTTTCGAATTTCATGTTCTACGGAATAATTTCCACCTGTGACTGTGATACGTTCGTCGTACTTTAACAAAACGGTCGATGGTCACGCGTTTTTCAGGCGGTCTGCTGGAAAATATGCGATCACCGATCACCGAACACCCATAACACACCGATAACAATCGTTATCATCTACGGAGTCGGGTAAACAGATTTGCTAAATAAATGGAAAATTTATGATGTTTGCAGGCGAGTCACGTCGTGTATCGCGCATAATACCGCGAAGAGACGAGTCGCAGCGGCCGCTTCATATACGGATTCCGTGTACATTTTTCCCCGTTTTTTCGCCTCCGTTATTTTGCACGTGGCCCGCGCTCACTGACCATTTTGGAGTAAATATTTGTTCCGTGCTCGCTCGCGGGCTTCGCCATGCCAATTTAATACTGCGAATACGGATGAGGAATGATTTTAGTCGAGGCGAGCCACCGAGCATTGTTCGCAAAAATTCAAATAAGTTCTTTTAATCGATAGAGAAGGAATTGTTTCTCGAGGAAACATCTGACTGACAGCACATATTTTCGTTCATATTTTAGTATTCCTTGACATTAGAGATGCCCTTGAATTTTTAAACTTCGCGCTGGACGATGTGGATATTGAAATTTACTATAATGAATATGACAGATATAAGAGTAATCTCATCTCCCAAGTGCGTGTCAGTTATATGTCCATTATATATTTCGCAGCTTGAAATTGAATCTAAATTACAGTAGTTCCAAAGCGTCACGCATACGGCGAAGAATAAGAGAAAGTTGGAAACACTAGTAGCATGAAAAAGTGTGATTTTAGATTCCTTGATATTATGTAAAACAGGTGCAAATGGAACGTAACTAAAGAATTGGAGTCTGTATGGAAATTTCTTCTACCCGCTAAATGTTGTAACAACCACGTTATTTATTTACATATTACGCGTATTTTCGCATAATATGTGCATTTCGCATACTTCAGCAGTTTTATATTCCTCGTGGATGCACGAATATCCGCAGCCTACGAATCACAGTCGACAGATCAGTATTCAACAAAATTGTCAAAGCCAACCGACAAACCGATCAACGCATCTCAAATAAATCTCTCCTAATTATTTCTCAAACATTCTTCCATCTCACTCTAACGGTTTCCAAAGTTTCGCGTATCTTGCAGCGGGTCCACAATTATTCTCGAATCTGCAGGTCTTCTCAAACGAATCTTAGAGTGTCGGAAAACGCGGCAGCTCTAGCGCAGAAAAGTCCGGTCGAGCACCCGGGGTGGTAGTCGCGAAACAAAAGGGTGGTCCCGGTCGCTCGCAGGTGGAGACAGGGGGGATATTATCATAGCGGCGCAGAGGCGTATATCACTCGGCCACCCCTTTCGTTCCCGACAGGGATTAGCGCGAAGCTCTCTCTTGTTGCCTAGGAGAGAGTCACGAGGCGGCGGCGAGACGCGCGCGCCTGTGTGCTATTCGGCTGCCTCTGCGAGCCGGTGGCCAGCGACGCCCGTAAAAACGACGGACATAAATACCGGAGTTACCTGTGTTTTATGACGTGCTCGGGCCCCGAGCTGGAGGCGGCAGAATCCGAGGCAAAGCTCCAACTATCGACAGGCCAGATCCTGACCGATGTCCTCGCGCATTGCATTCGCTACTCGGCCTCGCTGCTTCCTCTTCCTCCCGCTACTCGTACCACTGGTGCCGTTAGTGGGGCTATTTTAGGCCGTGATTCATGCGATTCTCGACAACTCTTACTCGTCCATCTCGTCATCTTTTCGAGCTGGGTCGCTGACTCGTTGCGTGGAAGGTGGGAGGAATCGTGGGTGCTAGAGTTTCCTGGAGATTCTTCGGACAGCTGTTATCGATTGGAACGTTTTCAAAAAATTCTTCATGTCGGCAAGGTCACTATCATTGGTAGCGTTATTGTAGATGATTCGTGCAATTCTAAGTAACTTTGTAATTCGAAGAAATTCCTAGTGGTATTTTTAGAAAATTTTTCTATATTATTTAGATTTAGGATCAGTTATAGATCACGATTTAGGATAGCTGGTTCCACGTCTAGAAAGTGGTAAGCTTTCTTGAAGGTTCTTCGTACGATCGTCATTCATCGTAGAGGATTTAAAAGATGTTCTCCATTATTACCAGTAATTGTCTTTAGGCTGATTCAATGACTGGGTGTACGCCACGGCGGTTGAAGAATTCGTAGATGGTTAGGTTCTCTAAAGATTCTTCATTTTCTGACAAAAATGTTTTTTAAACATTCGTTTTTAAATTGTCATTCACTGTAACTGTTTCTAAAAATAAATTCTTCTTCCAATTGTTATTCACCGCGGCATTTTTCAATTTTTCAAATTCTCTCAATAAGAAAGTGATCGAAATATTCCTCGTATCAATCAATCTTCAACTATCGTTTTGCGGAATTGTAAAACACTCCTGTTGCTCCGCATTCCGCGCCAAACGGAACTTTCGTTTCACTCGACTATATTCCTCTGAACTTTCAACTCTTCAGCGAAGTTAGAGTCGCGTGGAAATGATTTAATAAGTCGTAAAGATCGACCGACGTTGAAGAGGGTCGAGGTTCTTTTTCATAGACCTCCAGATCTCGCCACTCCCGCGATCATGGAACAGCTGTTGCGACCATCGTTGCCGAAATTTCGCTTCGATCGTGCGTGACTTACACTGCTCACCCTCCCTCTTACTCTAATTAATCGCCTGCCCTTCCTTCCTGCTGCCAAAGTAAATTCCTCCGAAGAAACTTGCTCCTTGTAACCAACGATTGGAAATATACCGTAGACTCAATTTCGTGGTTCAACCGTACGCGAATTTGCTATAGTTGCAACTAGATGGGAGTAGACAATCGGCCGAAGGCCGTTCTTGCGAGCCTCTTTCAGAGAAGCTAAATAACGTTTGAACATCTTCAACTTTCGTACAATGTACTTCTGTCTTTATTTAAACAAAGTGTTCGTCTCGCATTGCACGATCGCGGAAGAATTATGCCTCATTAAATCACGAAGTTGTAGATTCCACGACAAATAGAACAGATTTTTATAGAAGAAGATCGTTTCTCATAGATATAGATCAGATTTACAGATATATTCAAGAGATTATTTTTCATAACGAGCGTCCCAATTTTGAAACTCAATTTTCCAAGGAGACGAGCCCCCTAACACGATCACGTCGTTCTTGATTTTTGTTTTACTTCGAATCATAGAATCATCCTGATTTCTCTTGTACCGCGAATTTGGACGCGCGCCTAATCACATTCGTATCGAACGAATAAATTTATAAGCCGTGAAAAGACCTGTCTGGTACCAAGAAATCGGCAGCGTAACAGCGCGGAGCGAAGGGTCGGAGAAACGTCGTCGAAATTCACAGAGGGATTCGGTGGATTTCGTCGACCACCTCAGCGACGTTTTTTCCCAATTAAAAATTAAAAAATCCAGCCCTCTCTCAAGTAAAGGATCACGCAGGAGACACGAGATGGGAGGGCTCGGCCAGCGAGAGGGAGAAGCAGTTCTACGGCGGATGACTGCACCGAGATTTTCTACCGATTAAACATTATTTTTCCTGCTGGTCTCCGCTCCTCTCGTCGTACGCGCCTGCACCCGGCCTTCTGTTTCTTTTTACATATGCTAATTCCACGCTCTCCACGTTTTTCCTGGCCCTTTTCAACCGTGCGCCGTGCTCTCGCTCCGATGAATCCTCGACTCGATGTCGACGTGTCCTGCCTGAAAGATTCCTCGCTCGCGCTATCGTTGCGCTTCGATTACCCGTGAACGAGGCCCAGCTTCGTCTCGTTTTCTCTCTTTCCCTTTCTCTCTGTAGCTTGTCTCGGTGTGTATCTACGCTCGTTCGCGGATCGTTTCTAACAGACGCTCCTGTATCACGTAGCGTCGTTGATAATTAAAGGCAGGGATTACGATTGAAGGCAAACATCTTTGCAAGTTTGAACGTTGGAAGGAGCAATATACGTGCATTGGAGGATCTTTTTCGAGCTTGAAATTCGAATCACAACTATCTTTAATATTTAATATTTGGATATTTCAATAATTGCCAGATTGCTTTCTCTAATTTCTCTAATTTTGCCAACATGACTACGACAATGAAATTTCAAAATGCTTTGCATAACACATGCAATATGGACATAAGAATCTTTCATGATAAATATCCACGAATATCTATTTCTAATCACTTTTAATCGCTATTTTTTATTAATTTTCATTCAAAAGTTTGGTCCATAAAACAGGTTTAGCAACGGTTCATTTTCCAGATATTTTTCGTTCGAGAAAAAAGATCAATTCAGCTTCGATTATCGCGACGGAATTACTCTCCGCAGAGTTCCTCGGTTTTGGTATTTCGACCGCGATAAGAAGAATCGCCGGCAGATTTTTTCTCTTCCGACGGCAAGAAAAAAGCATAATGGCCGCGTGTTTACGGGCTCGCGATAGTCTACGTCCATTTACACGACAAGGATTTGCACACCGCGAGAAGACACGAGAGAACGCTCGCGTACACCCTAAGTTTGCCCAGGGATCATGCAGTGTTAAAAACTCCCCTGTTTACCGGCGAAGCTCGTAGCCGAGGGTGGCTCGGATCGTTATTTCAGAGTGTTTGTCGTGTTTTAAGATTCTGAAGTTTTGACTGGCCGAATCGCTGCAGAATGAGGCTCGTGTACGCTTCTATCGACTGGACTTCTTTTTATTCCCAGACAAGACTTCTCGGTCTCACCGATCACCTCAGTCGGAGAAAATGCCATTTTTCGTTGCATATTACGTCGCGACGTTTTTAAGAAACAGCGATCTAATCGACGCGTTGACGAGACGTATTCCGAAGAGTAAAAAAAAAAAAACAGCTGCAAAGTATCGTTCAAACAGTTCTTATATTTTCTCAGACTTCGAACTGGCTCCTATTTGACTTCTCCCTTTCGTAATTTACCAAAATCGACTAATTTGCAAAATTAATATTTCCTTCCATTGAGTGAGAAACGCGATGGCTTATCCATTTCTGTTACGTTGTGAAGAATTCAAATTTCTATGAAAAATACCACGATTTTTTAGGAAGTGGAATTTATTACTCGATCAGAAATAATTCAAAAAAAAAAAAAAAAAAAAAAGAAGAAAGATAATTCTCATAGACGATATGGCCTGAGAAATTGTACGCTTGGAGGATATGTAGGCTGGATTGAGAAATTATGCAGAAGGCTGCAACAGGACGCAGATTGATGCGTGCAAAGGCAGCGTTTAGCACGCAACGAATTACGATTTCGGCGAGCGTAGACAGGTGGAGGGCAGCAGACCTCAAGGGGGAGGATCGTTCTTCCAGCGAGTTACACATAATGCCTCATAAACACCCTCAAAACGCCTGCCATCACCCTCGATTCGCGCAGCCACCGCCATCACGAATCTGACACCGCACCGGCAATAAACTTTGGCCTTGTTAGCCCTCCGCTTCCACCCTCGCAAATCTCTGTATTCTATTTCGAATAACTTTTTTCCTCACCCCGACTCTGTTTTTCCTATTTTATTCCAGGAATGAAAAAGCATCGATGAATTTTTTCGTATCGAAAGTTAAATCATTCGAAAGAGTATCGTATAATTAGTTTTTATTTTTTTACTATCAGAGGAGGAGCTTCAATTAGAAAAGTTTTCTCTTTTTAATTAGGACCACTTAATGCTTTGGATGTTTGTTCCTGTAATGGAATTCAAGGGCATGAACGAAATCCGCAGTAGCAGAGTTTTTTAATTAATGTTTTTCGAACTTTTATCTCTAAATGGAGAAATATAGCGATCGGGAATGTACACGTGACTTTTGTGTAGGTTTCGCACATGTTTAATGGCATTTAAGCGAGGAGAATCGTATGCGCATAAGAGAAACTTTATTTGCACCGTTGCTATTTATAAAGATATCCTTTCATGAAAAGGACTATGCGAATTACTTCTGACATATTAAATAAGTTGAATAATTTCGACGCGTATCTAATCTATACATTCAGTGTCGATTTGCCATTTATGATAACGTTATACTTAAAAAAGTGAAATTTACCATATACGGGTAAATTATCTTATTTCTGAGGTTCGAACCAGCTTGTGTAATCTCGTTATTTTGAAATATCACGCTCCAATCATATTTAAAAAAGTGTGTTGCGAATGCAGGTTCGTCACCTGGTCAGCAATATTTTACGAAGCAAATTGACGTGTTTCAAAGGGTTAGAAACAAAAATGCTCGTATCACGAAACGGAACATGTGGAGAAGCAGAACGTTTCCTGGCTGACGTTAAACGTCCGGAGTTGAATATTTCGCTGGACGACGGCGGTAAGCCGGTTAAATGTCGTGGTTCACCGTAAAAACCCGGTCGTTTGCCGTCCAAGCCACGCCGCCATAAAATAAAACTGCGCAACCGCGTGCGTGTATGCACGCCGACCCCATTATAAGCCGTATAACTCGGCGCTCGTAGCATGAAAACTCGCGTAAGTGCCAGCTTTTATTTCATCGTTTAGCCTCTGACCCTCCGTCGATGTATCCCGGCTGATCGTCGAATCGACGTTAAAAAATCTCGGCTGAAAGTTGAAAATCAATGATCATTTCTTTCGTGTGTTTCATTTGTAAAATACTTCTATGAGTGAATGTTAGTGAATATCCGTGAATATCAGTACGTTATTGATAGTTAACAGTGATTCTGTTTTATGGATACGCATTCATTAACGGCAATTTTATGTGGCAAAAGGTAAATTTGTACTTGGATTCGCAAATATCCTTTAGAATTGGATTTAATCTCATAATCGAATGAAATAATTACTTTGGGCACGGATTGTATGTATAACATTGATTGACTGTATAACATTCGTTTAAACTGTGTAATATTGGCCAGCAATTTGATGGAACTTCGAAGTGGCTCTTCTACGAGAGAAGAAAATATGACTCTCATGTTTTTCATCCGCGATCCTCGTATGGTAATTAAATTAAAATACCGGCGACTCGTTAATCCTATTACGATATTTGAATTTTTATACTTCAGTCTCACTCTTGTTTCGATAAACAGACAAACACTTAACGTTTTAAGTAGACGTTTAATATAAAATTGCAACGAGGAGTCATGTTATACTGTTAACGGTTCTTTCTTGTTTTGCACAAACTATAGATACTCTTCAAGATTATAAAGATACAATTGGACCGATAATGACCAGAAGAACGTAGCAGGGTTAAGGATTAGCGCTGCAACTTTGAATATGTAACTAAATGTTCTACACGTAAATCAGTATAATTCAAGCGACATCGATCAAAGTAAATAGATGTTTTATTTAGTTTAGCGACATAATTATCATCATAATATCGTATAATCCAAACGTCGTCTACGTAAAAATCAGTATTGATATTAACAAAAATACCCGCATGTTCTCAATAATTGTAAAAAAGGAAAATCCAAAGCCCCGCTGAAACACTTTCCGTTCTAGCGTTCAACTTCCATAGAAGCTATTATACTTTGCTAATTTTATCCAACAATTTAATTATCCAACGCATCTCTCGTCTTATTAAAAAGCAGGAAAAAACGTAGTCCCCTTTGAACACGCATTTCTCAACTTCAAAATGTACATCTTTCCCATCTCATAAAAGATATCTTTTACAAGCATAATCTGTTAATGCATCGGCGGATTCGAAATGTCGACGACAAAATTTGAGGCAGAAAAATCGAGCTCCCGCTGATTGAAGCGACAGGCTACATCTCGACGAAACTTTGACAGGGGCATCACGGCCGTGGATCGAGCGATCGAACCGGTCGACAGGCCGGGTATCGGTGGAAAAGGTGGAGAGGACGAAATCGCGCGTAACAAACGGCCGTGTACATTTGTCGGGGGTGGGCTCACGTTTAACCCTCCCCCCTCGACATTAACATATTCCGGCCGATTCAGGCCAAACATCGACGCAGCGGCGCCACTCGTTCACCCCTTACTTCCGGCACATTTGTGTTTTGTTTCCAGCGAACGCACCCCGCGAACGCGCGTCGCCGTTTTCGCGAACAGTTGGCCGCGTTTCTCGCGAAAAACGCGTTGGCAAGGCGCGTGCTAGGGGTGGTTTTGTCGTTAGGGATGTTTGTTGCGCTTCGACGAAGGTCGTGTAGGAGTATTCGCAGCTTCTTTCCTGAGGATTTCTCCTCGTCGGAGAATTTGCTTCGGCTGTGTGCTAACTTTCGGGGATTGTTTTTTTTTTTATTTGAAAGTAAATATTTTTTTTTTGATGAGAATGTATTTCGCAGAGGTGCGTCACATACTTCAGAGCGAGTATGTGGTTCTGGATACTCATTCGATTGCGAATCATTTTGTATAACGTTCTTATGTCTTTAGCATTAGATTTAAATTCTTCTACTCTTGTGTCTACTTGTACTTGTACTTGTAATTCCTTGTATTAATTTCGTATTTATTATAAACGAGGTTTCTTGCGTTTATGACGACGAGATAGCGTGAAAGCGCGTGAAGAATCGGTATAAGTAGAATCAGACTTACAGAGCGGACAGATCTTGTTTTCAATAATTCGCTTTCAACTGCGAGAATTCTCAGCTTCGGGAAATTTATTGGATTTGGTTTTTGTCCTTTTCGCGTTTCTTGTCTTGGATAATAGCATTGTATGAATCTTTTATTGTCTTTCGGATCGAAAGAAGTTGTTAGGAAACTGGGGTGTGATCTCGTTTTACCGCCTGGCGATAATTCCGCCAACATCCTGTTTTAAGTCTCTACTTTTGTTCCAGGGAAGAGCTTCACCTTGACGATTATGCTGCAAACATCGCCACCTCAAATAGCCACTCTGTCGAAGGCGAT
This sequence comes from Bombus confusus, assembly GCA_014737475.1. Taxonomy (NCBI): domain Eukaryota; kingdom Metazoa; phylum Arthropoda; class Insecta; order Hymenoptera; family Apidae; genus Bombus; species Bombus confusus. Next base: position 466,344 of record JACXIV010000051.1, read on the forward strand.
CAAGGTCACTGTCGATGGACCAAGAGAACCCCGGTCAAAGACAAGTAGGTGTTACAGGGTTTTATCAGCAGTAGGTAACTAAGCTTTTAAGCTTGAACAGATACGATACATGTTTAATTAGCTGCTTATATTTTTGAAAATGTGGAGTGGATTATTATGAAGTACAAATTTAAAAAAGCTAATTCTTCGGGAAAAATTTAATTACGTTTTCGAATGCTTTTATTCTCCTAGATATATAAACGCGAATCTAGTTGGATGGAAATCTGCTCTTAATTAGGTGCATATTTGTATTTAATTAGATGTAAATAATTTACAAACGCAGGTGACAGTTAACTCATCCACTCACAAACTATCCTCTTCTTTTCTATTACTGCGCGTACCTAATGGTTGTATCTCTTTTTAACACCATTCATTTTTAGACGCAAAATTTCTAAAAAGAAGAAGAAAAGAACAATAGAAATCACCTTCCGAAATCACAGACATTCGGTAAAATTCTATCAAACCTTAACCCCTTGCCATACAATTTCTTTAGCTAATACTTCCCAACTTCAACTAGTATAGTACGGGTCAAATCACTGGATAGCTAAATACTGATAACCAATTATGCGATAGTTATAGTAAATTGTAGTAACTCATAGAAAGCTCAAGTAACAGTGACTGAGTAACTTACATCGCAGAAATATCGAATTTAATACAGCTATTGAGAACAGCAGTAATCTGCGAAGAGAATACGAAAAAAGTTAACAAATCGTAGTAACGATTAACAAAGAGCTTAGCTAACAAGTGGACTGTTGAGAACTGTAATTCTCTGTAAAAAAAAAAGAAAAAAAAAAAATAATACGAGAAATGAAATTCAGTGATTTGTCTCACCCCATATCGCTTCAGACCAGAAAAAGAACACGCGTTATAATACACCACACGAATTCACGTTGCGTTTCAGGACACCAGGCCTTTCATCCCTTCCACTTCGGGCCCAGGCCGTTCCCTTTCGGCCACCCTCAGGATCCTCTGGGATTCAAGTTGTCCGGTAAGTGTCTGCCGATAGAACTCTCCGTCCAGATCTGCTACCTGCCGGCGTGGCACACAGTACAGCATCCGCCTCGTAGCACGTCTCCAGCTCCAACCGGATAACTAAGTTTACAACCCTGCATCATCCCCTTTGCCGATGTCGCGAAGGCAAGCTTGCTCCACTCAGTCTTGGCTTGCTTGGTGGCTACGTAGGGTGTCAAAATTGAGCGTCGGCAGGCGCCGACTCAAAATTGAGTTTTGCCACGGGGCGTCTAAGTGGAGAAGACTCTGATTAAGCCCCGGCCTTTCGTTTGTCGAACGCCACTCTTCGTCGAAACTTTGCGCCCCGTTTGACGAGCGACTTCTCGCGCTACTGAAATTTCCCATCGTCATCGAGGGAAACAGCCGCTAGGCCCATAGTTGACTTTCCTTGGCGGTTGGAGAGGAACGGAAGAAACATTCGGTCGTTTCATCGTCACGAGGATTCTCTAGGTTTAGATTCTTTTTGGTAAACGGTGGAATTTGTCAGTGGCTATCAGCAACCGACTAAAATTATTATTGGGCTCTGAAACTCGATTTTCTAAGTTTGGTCCTGTTTGGTAGGCGAAGGCGAAGAATTTGCCAGTTGCTTGCCAAGGAACAAGTAAGAACTCGATTTGTTAAGTTCAGTAGTTTCACGGTAGGCGAAAGAATTTGTAACCGGTCCGCCGACGAATTACTAAAATCCATATATTTCCAGACCTGTCTCATCTTGGGCCTGCGAAAACTCGAATATGGTTAATCCCAGGTACCACAGGCCTTCGTTATTTTCGACACCAAAAGGTTCCACCTCCGAAGCTTGCATTTTTGTCAATTTACCATCAAACGAGCAACTGCGTCACAGGCTTCTATCTCGATCTTTGCAAGATCGAATATGATCAATGTCTCGATACCACAAGTCTCCATTACCTCAAACGCGAAAAGTTTCGTCTCTGAAGCATCCATTTTTGTCGATTTGTTACCGCGCGAGAAAGCCAGGGCGAGCGGCCGGTTGCAGCGGCGATTTCCGGTGGCGGCGCATTCGACGAGCTAGTTTGGCGGCGCGGATTCCAATTCAAATTCGTTCGAAGCTCGAAATTTTGATGGGACTAGCCTCGAGCAGCGAGGGTCGGCTACTGATACTGGTGCACCGACAGTGTATTGTTTCGGCATGATAAGCGGCTTAACGGAGCTTCTCTCCCCTGCCTGCCCCCGGGGTAGTGCGGAGTAGCAGTCCTGCCGTCGATTTCTCGTCTCTGCGCTCCTATCCATCCCCTTCTCTCTCTCTCTCTCTCTCTCTCTCTCTCTCTCTCTGTCTCTGTCTCTCTGTCTCTCTATCCGCCCTTCCCAACCCTGCCTTTTGTCCCACCACCCCCGTGGTCTACTCAATCAAGGACCGCGCCCCCGTCGACTTCCTCCTCTTCTTCTTTCCTTCAGATTTCCCATAGTAATTTCAGCTAACGAGGACGGACGCAACAATTTCCAGGTCGGCTGCATAAAATTGTTCCACGGTAATCGCTGAGCGGAAGTGTCGCACAGTCTCGTGTCGTAACGCGGCTATACAGCACGGCTAAATCGAATTACCGAGCTGCGCGATGGAAGTTCGCCGCGTTGGATATTTTGCGGAGAACGCCGGCTGTGGCAGGAAAATAGAGGAGGATAGGGTACGACGTGGAGGAACAACGACTTCGTCAGTTCTATTTTTGCCATTGTCGAACTTGCTTGCTCTGGGTAGGATTAACTTTGTTGGAATGACTCTCGATAAGGTTGGTCGTGCTCGTATTTAAGGTTCCATGATGGGGTCACATGGACCGTTCTCTGATCTATCTTCGTACCTGTTTCAATATTCCTTTTATAGAAACGCATTTGAGTATCGAGATGCACATGGCGGACACGGGGAACGATTTCAACGACTACTTTGCCACGTGTGCTGGTTTCAGCGTAGTCCTACATCGAAGATATTCTCGTTTGAATATAGAGTCTAACTACGAGTCTCTGCACTTCTTTTGAAGCGCAGCTTCATAATCTACCACGTAGAAGCTTTTACCAAAAACTTCTTCGCAGTCGTAGTCTTCTGCCGGGAAAATGTCATCGTCTAAAAACGCGATTACACGCGGATGTTTTTATTCTTTTGCGATAAAACTCGACGAGCGATCATGCGTGAAAAAAATCGTACTTTTGTCAAAAATTCCATCGCACTCGATATTCAGCTTCCAAAGTCTCGACCTTCCGCTTCCAGAAAGATATTTCTCCTGCTAGAAAATCAACAGCGTTCTCGCCCTTTTCTTCCAAGCGCAACCCTTACGTACCAGCAGCGAAGAATGTTCGTTCCTTAACCACCCTTCCACGACAAATTCAATTCTCCTTCGAAGGAAACGCGCTGTCGCGTAACTGGGTCGCAGTCGCGACCGACATCACCCTCATATCGATCGGTTTATTCCCAGCTCGTGTCCACCACTTTTTCAACCCTTTCGCTGGTAGTTCGACGGTCAGCGCACAGGTTGCGCCTCCGTGCAGTTCGTCGCTGGGGTCAGTCGGACATGCGTTTCAACTTTCGCCACCCTTTTGAAACGCCAAAGGGGCTATAGCCTATCGTTGTTCGGATAGAGACGCGTTTCAAGAGCTGGTTTATTAGATATCCGCGTCCGGGGGTTGATAAAGAGAGGAAAGGGGGAAGAGAAGCAGCGAGAGATGCCTGGCTACACAGAGCCAGGGGTTGTTAAGGTGCCCATTGAGGTGTAACTAGGGGGATGTTATTAAATTTCGTTCGGGCCTAGCTCGAGGGGAGGCTCGAATTTTATGCTATCCACGAGGACCATCGAAGTCCGGCACACAGTCTGTCTTTATTCCACCCTTGAATCTTCTCTTCTTTTGTCCCGTTTCTTTGAAGGTGTTCAAGAAGCGACGTATACTATTGTTCGCCGGTATCTGGATACTTGTAGCAACTGTGTTTGAATTTAACTCTCGCTTATAAGTATCGGAACGCTCGTAAAGAGTGAGGTTAACGTCAGAAGTTATTAGAAAATTATTAAAAGCTTTGCGATTGTTATCTCGCTTTTTAATTGTTAAAAACTTTCACAGGTATTATCTAAATTAGTTTTAAACTGCTAGAAAATGATCAGAAGCTCGCCAAGTAATTATTACTTGCTTGAGATTATAGAATCTCAGACAAATGAAGGATTCGTATATTCGACGTTGCGATCCAACCTATTCTTTACCTTCATGCCTGATAACATCGAATTCTCTGTTACTTGATCCGAAATTCTAGTTTGATTTTTAAGAGAACTTCAATTCGTTCAACATTTATTCAATGCGATTAGAGGACCGCGAGGACCAACGTACGATTGTTAAACCATCCGTGTGCCTCTTATAGTGTCAGCTTTTGTAGTATTGATCGTAATAAATAACTTTTTCCAATTTCTGGGCCGTTATCTTGTACGAAAGCAAATTTTTGTTAATTCTTATTAATTCGGATGAATCGGGCGTCTTTCTATTTATAAACGAGAGATGTATGCAACTGACTGTGTTTTTTGATTCTTCATTCGTCTTTGAATTGATTCTCCTTTCCTGCAGCTATTAGCAGAAACTCGAAAAGTCTTTGTTCGAAGATCTATCTACTAGTCATTTGAAGTTTCATCGTTCAAACTAGTTTCCACGCAAGAAGAACGCCCCAAACTTTAGGGGATTCTTAAAAAAATAATCATCTTATTTCTAGCTATTAATTGTCTTTGATATTCTTCTTCGAAACTCTTTATCTTCAAAGATCATCGATTCGCCATCAGGTTGTTGCACTGCTGGACGATTGAATTTTAGAACGGGGAGCGACAGGGTGGAGGAAACACGAGGAAAATTAATGTATTCGGTGAGTGGCAACACGCGAGAAGATCCTCGCTGAGATTGTCCGAAAAGAACGAAAACAGGCCGATCACGTGGATCCCGGGAGGGCGTCTTTGTCAATCTAGCTAAGGGGATGAAAAATCGCGAGAGCAGCCAGGGATTCGAGTTAACAAGAACAGCTCGCGCAGCTCGATTCCCAACTCACCCCGAGTTCCGTTGTTCCACCTCTTTCCACCCTCTAGTGTCAATTAACCGCCTACCAGGGGTTGGGGGTTGCGCCGGAAAAATCGCAACCCCTGTTTCAATAAGGTGGCCTTTACCTCATTTGGGGGAGATTGTTAGGAGCGTTCAGTTTAAAACTGTCGCGCGCCTTCGTTTCACGGATCGTTTTACAGTAGATCTTCGCGAGCTTTCTTTAAAGAGGACCTCTCGTTTTCTTCTCTTTCCTTCATTTCCTCCCTCCTTGCACTGCTTCTTTTGGAAATTCGATTCGGCAAATTTTCCCGGAGAGATATTTAATCGATTGTAGAAAACGCAAGGTGGATCGTCTTTTAGATCTACGATCTGATTGTCGAGTTCACTTTGCAGATTTTCGCAGAAAGCCAGAACTACCAGAAATGACTCCGCAATTCAGGACACAAGGCGTTTAGCACAGATATACATAAGTGAATGTCATAATGTACAGGGTTCATTAATATTTTAGTTACTTGTGCCTTTTGATACGAAGAATCGTGTCAGCAGAAACTTTGTTGGTCTAGAATTGCAGTTAATAATATTTTTCCTTCGAGATAATTTTCGGGGCTATCGACAGTTTTTTAAAGTGAAAATATCGGCGAGCTCTTGTATTCGTTGTATTGTACTCGTGTTCGAAAATGATTATTTGGAAAGATTCTTTTAACCGTAATCTTGTAAAACTTACTGTATGAACGACGAGGAAACTGGTGTGCGTTTTTCTTCGACATATACACATGTGTATATATATATTTGTGGACAACTTAAATTGTTTCAATTTTAGAATGAAACGTATTCGAACAAATTTCGCACATCTAGAATATTTTCTACGTTGAACCCACGGAATATCATAGAGTCGCTCATAGAATATTCCACAGAATATCTTAATTAGTTTATTTGGTTGAGTTGCGAGTTTCCGAAGAAAGCAACCCCCAATCGAAAGCCAGGGTGTCGATTTTCAGACGGAACTCGAGTCCTTCTTAAAGGATCCTTTCACGTCCACGGAGAAACGAGTAACCCTTGACGAGTGCGGTGCAGGATCCTTAAAGGTTCCCTTTTTAAGGGTTGCCTCTGTCCACCCCAGCGTCAAATCACGGCGGATCCTTTAAATTCGCGTCACATTTCACCCTCCTGCGTGTCTTGCAAGAGCCTCCAGGGGCGTCCCGTCTTTTAATCAGCCTTGGTGACCAGGAACTTTCGGTCGCGGCGACGGTAACTAATGATACCCTCTGTCCTTCTCCTTCGTTCCCCAACTTCTATCGTTTCCTCTATCTTATCTGTCTTATCTTATAACGACACGAGAATCCGTAAACACAAAAAGACGACAAATGAATTTAATGAATTTACATAGGACCTTGTCGGTTTCTAATTTACTTCTGCGTAATTTCATTTCTTACGAGTTCTTAGTTCGTTTGAATTTTGCCGACGTACATGTTACACGTCTCTTTTAATTTACAAATTGCAAGCAAAAAGAGCTGTTTGGTTGCATCAATGTCGCTCAAACTCTTGTCGAGTTCTAACTCTTCTGTAATAATTAAACAATACAGTAAACGACTCGCGACCTCTCCTTCCTACGCAAACAAATAGTTTGGATATTACGATATTTCGCAATAGAATTCTAAATTACTATTAAACGCCTAAACTGTGAAACCTAGCCAGCTTCTTCGGAAACACCTTGCGTCTCTCTCCTCCTAAAATATCGACGCTCTCCTAAGAGATCGTCGCTCGTGACCCGAAAAAGTGTCGGAATGGAACCGGCATCTGGAAACTCGTCAATTTCCATTTCCCTGTACATAACCGTATCTAGTCGAAGAACGAGCGAAGAATACGACGGATAGACGTGACTCGAAAGGGTAGCGAGAAAACCTGTACAATGAACGTTACGAAAAGTTGGCCGTTTTTATCCGTAACTTCAAAGAGGATGCAAGCGTAAATAAGAGAAGGAGACAGGCACCGGCGGTGAGAGGGGATGAAAGGTTGGCGTGCAGAGGGCGAGAGCGAGAGAGACAGAAATTTTCTCGTCCTTTCTCGAAATATCTCCTCGCAGAGCTTAGATCGGTGCCAGGGACCTTTCCAGGGTGGCATTTTAGGGGTTGCTGCGACGCGATAATGAGAACGGGCGCAAAGGGTGGGTGTGCAAAGACATCCGACCGTCGGTAGCGAGAGGCTAGGACGTGGGAAACGGGGGTTGGGGGTGGTGGGTTGGTGGCAGGATGCAGGGACGGCGGGGGTAGTTAGAGAAGAAGCTGAAAAGAGAGAGAGAGAGAGAGAGAGAGAGAGAGAGGGGCGGTTGAGCGAGCAAGCTACACAAGGGTTAACGCCTTAGCAGTAAGAAGGGCGTTTTAACTGCTGTTTTGCATAGATTTGAATAGATAAGGAGGACAGGAAAATACGCGAATTAATTTATTATGTATCTCTGGCTGGTTGCCGCCCGGAGGGGTTTTAAGCGAGCAACCCGAACGGAACCGGCTTTACTCTTTACTTTCCAGCCTGCCCGTCACCCTTTAGCCCAACGTCTTTAAACGCCCCCTCGCCTCCTAAGTTTCCTGACGCCTCTCACTCTCCTATCATCCGCTCTCTTTCTCTTTCTTCTAGCTATGACAAACGTAATTCGCTTCCGGATCTCACGGCTTACAGTTTCAGGGAAGATGGAAAGAATCCGGGGGCGGGCGACGTACTTTTTTCTCCTGTTCGTTTTCTGTTTTCTTAATCGCCGTGCAATTAAGGAAGGAAGGAGATTTAACGCTTTCTATCGTATCCTCAGTCACGGTGTATGTTCCATGTGGATAGATTTTATTTTCGTGTATTCAGTAGGTTGGAACGTATGAAATGTCCAATTCTTAAGGATTCATATTCTACCGAGTTGTGGAAAGAACACGTGTAAATGTCTATGTAAGTGTTAAGGGATTGAAATTATCGTCGTCGTATTTCGAAATGATATATCAGATATGTTCATATTTATTTTGAGAATGGGAAACATTTCGGAGATTGGTATAATAGGATTATTTCCAACGAGTGTCTTACGTATCACCGATCCATACTACTAGTTCCCTGGATACTTCATACGCAATAGACTACAACAAAGCCGCGTAAGCTGTTGTTATTATTCAGTAATTTATTACGCATGGCTATTTTCTGCATTATTATGTTCGATATCCGACTTTCGATATCTGATTGTCAATATCATTGATTCGTACTACTAACTAGCGGTAGAAATTGACTCGATCAGCATATTTCATACACGATTCACTTTAATGAGACTGTCCGCGTTACGTGTCCTTATTACACAATAATTTATTCCGACTAATTATCTCTAATCGTTATTTTCAATGATTGTCTGCCATATCATCGACTCATACCACTAGCTGCCGATATAAACTACATTTTGCAAAGATTATCGTAACGTTTTCAATTACATCATTAATTAAAATCATTAGACGATATTATAGCTGTAAAAAATTAGCCAGCCACAAGCTTCTCTGGCCAAGTTTCAAACACGACAAGTATCGAGAAATAACACGAACGCGTAACCCGACGTGTGGGGTGGTTAAAACAGCGGAGCACATTTTGAACATGCTGCTCGATAATACATCATCCCTTAAAGCTTCTGTACCCCGGTGGAAGGTACACATAAAGGCAACTAACCCTAGGGCCGTAACGTTTAAGCTTAACATTTCTCACCCCTTAAAGGGTAGCGGCTCCTTGAACCCTTTCAGCTCTCTGCCGTGGCTGTGTCTCTTTCCCTCTGACTCTTTCAGAGGCTCTCGCCTGGCTTCTCCCCTCATTAGTCTTCATTTGTTTTCGGAATTATCGCCCGACACCCTCCAACCTGGCACGCGAACTCTCTCCCCCACCGAAAAGGGTGGCAGCCGTTTTGGGGGTTTATTAAATTGAAAGTATGTTACGAGCTGGTTGAAACAGATACGCCCCGCTGTCAAATACCGAAACTCTCCAATTTCGTTCTATCAGCGATCATCGGGAGACCCGAAATTCCCGAATTAATTTTAACGGATGAAAAGATTTTGCGAATTTTCAAATAAACGAGATCTTGCAAAGTGTCGCATATGAAAATTTGGGAACTTTCGAGTATAAAATTTTGCAAGGTCTCAAAAATAAAGAAAGATACAATTTTGCGGAGTCTCGAACGCAAAAGATTAGGAAAATATAAGGGAAATAAAAATTTGGAAAATTTCAAATATAAAAGTTTGCAAACTCTCAAGTATACGATTTTGGAAGCTTCCCGGAAGCATACAGAAATACATTCCTTTTTTCTATTAATTTTGTCTATTAATATGTTCGAAGGTTTAAGGGCATCGTCGTTTAAAATAAATATGAATTTCTGTGCGAAGACACGAGGGTGGATTTTCAGAGAATAGGCAAGCAAAGTCGTCACTTACGGCGCATCAGGTACAGGAAACCCTTGGCCTCCTTAAGCTCGCTCACAGCGTAGCTTTCGCGCGCCTCTTATCGTTTTCTTAATCCCCTCATAAAGTAGCTGCATCCTACAACCTTCCACCCCCTCTGCCTGTCTCTCGGTCTCTCTTTTCCTCTGTGAGTTTCCAGCTGGGTTGCTCGTAGTTCCACGACGATGTGGTAGAACGCGAGATAGTGGTGTCCTCTCTGGCAAGCTCGGCTTAAAGAGAGCTTAAAAATCTCCCCTTCAACCCCTACCGAGCTTTTTCCATCCCTTCTACCAGCCATACAGCTGTTGGAGGGGATTCAATGGCAGCCAATAGCGATGGTCTCGAGCTACGTATGCCACGCCCACGTTCCAGTGACCAGACAACCCTCCCCACTCTTTAACAGACTTCCCCTACTTGTGTCCCCCGTTGTGATCCCTACCCCTGAAGCCGGTGGCTTCGGAGCTTTCACGGAATTTTTAAACTGCCCCGCACAGATGACGGTATAATCTGCTATTGATCAAGGTGTTTCGAAAAACCGATACCATACCGATGACTACAGGCTTCACTTTTACTCCTTTCCACCCCCAAACGCCCACCACCCTTGCTCGCGAGCTACAACTCGTTCCGCCGCGGTTTCCTAACTTCTTTACTCGATCGTTTCTGTTAACGCTTCCACTTTTTCTCGTTTTTATCGTGTTAGTTGCAGGATCGAATATTAATCTATTTTTATATCCTTTAGGGGATGAGTTTTTCGACGATACGATGTAAAGGTTTTGATCGGGATTAATTTCTTCTCTTTTTATCTTGGTTTTCGTCTGTTCAAGAAGAAGGAAATGGAAGTGCGAAGGGAAGGGTAATTGCGTTGGAACAGGATAAGCTTTGCGATGTCATGAATTTAATTGTACAGCTGCATATATGAACGATTCCCATGGTCGCCGTGTATCGGCTAAAATTGAAATAAAAAAGAAAGGTGATCGATCGTTTCTCTATTCTCTGTTGGATAAATTTAACTGTCCATCCACGTCAAACGTTCGCTACGTCAAAGAGAAGCGTTTCTGTACCTCTATCTGTCATCCGGCGATCGTTTATCCACCTGACATTATATAACATTTCCACATCTCCTCCAGAGTGCGTTTCTTTTTCAGTCTCGTTGCTATTTATTGCGGTCGTTCCTCACGTCCTATATTCATCCTGGGCCAAGATTGATTCCTTTTAAACGTCGCGTTCAATTTTTTATCGGATGTGAAATTGACTCTTTGAAAATACGAGAACCTTTAATCGATATCGTTTGAAAATAAACGTGTAGCACGGTAATTACGTTGCGTAATAAAATCGTTCGCTCTCTAACTTATATTTTTAGCCGCAGCGTGCGAACGTATGACAATATGAACATATGTGATGTGCACGATTGTATCATTTAAATAACTGCAATGAGAGAAAGACGAACGTTATGAGCGTTTGGTAAAAGAATTGTTTCTTGGTATACGTATCGTTGGATCTCTTTCGTGATACACAATTCACGTTTACAACGTTCCAAATTACAACAGTAAAATATTTACTGTACTATTAATATCGGAACATTAACAATATTTGCAGACATTTTGTTCGCGAATAATCATCGAATAATTTAAAGAACACCGAAGTACGTATATTCAATTCTGTTGGTAAAAGGACAAAATCTTTGCAAGCTAAAACGAGGGCAGTTTACAACTCGCTTAATCTACTCGCAGAGGATAACAGAACTAAATAATACATAGATACGTTTTCTCAGGCTCGTCGGAAGAAATATTAATGAATTTATTACACAACCAAACACGTTCGGAAAATTACGAAATTGAGGAATAATTTACAAAAAAAGGAAGAACAGCTTTTTCTCGCTTTGGAAAGAAGGACTTTGGCCTTTATCGATCGAAGAAACGACGGTGGCCAAGGCGCTGGCCAAAAAGCCAAGCGACTGACAGACATTATTTTAGATCTCTTGGATTGCACAGGCTTGCAACACCTGGGTCTGGAGCAAGGAGCCAGCCAAGGGTGGGGTGGATTACCTCGGGGTTCTCTTCCGCCGCACTGTCTTCCGCCGCCTCCCGGTCACCATTCGCATACACATCCTCCGGCAGCTGGTGCGTCGGCCTTCAATCCCTTCCACCACAGTATCGAGCAAAGATCTCCTAGACTTCCTGGACCTAACTCTGGTAAGCCGTTTTTAACTTTATCATCTTAGAAATAAACTGCGGAGCTTTATGTGTTTGTGGATTGTTGCGAGCTGCAGCGATGCACATAATACGCGAAAATATAACGCGCATCTTTATATATTCATGGAATATTCAACGCGACAACGCGCAGTGTGCAAAGATATACCGCGCGAAATAATTAGAAGATAGATTCCTCCGTGAGATTCTGATTTTTATACAAACTATCTTTGTCTGCGTGTCCTTTTAATCGTTTTAATACCGAATTTAGCAGAGTGATTTGAATGATCAATTCGTAGCGTTCTAAAGGGTATTTTTAAAGACTTTACAGGATTTCAGTGATTTTGGTAAACCATATGGATGACGAGGTCACTCATTACATGTTTTGTACGATTAATCGTATTGGTTTATGTTAATATTGGTTTGTATCGATGATTTGACTCTTTTGAATAGTTCGTATAAATCCCTGTACAAGATAATACATTTCTAAATTTGCGTAAACAACCGTAGTTTACTCAAAGGTTCTGACATGCTGCAAAACAATAATCACGCTCAAAATAATAGGAAGAATTAGATTCGATCAAATTATTCGTTCCAATGATCTTGTTTGTACTATCTGTAAAAAGGATATCAGAGCTTGGTAATAGTGTCAGACGATTTATAGATGTTTGGCAAAGAGATGAAAACTGATTGATCAATGGGTTTCTTAAAGAACCATCCAGGAATGATTTGGGTCCAATCAGCGTGTCTGTCAGGGAGGTGACCCCGACCACGTCACCTGGTAATCCTGGACCTGGATTACTCACGACGGCTACTGTCGCGGCACCAACGCCTCCGGCGGAACCTACCACCACCACTACTACCCCTAGCCCCTCTGGACATCATTCACATTTTCAAGGTATCGATTCACTTCTACCAAATCTTCAAATTAACATAATGAAACCAACGAAAATTAATGTTTTAACCCTCAGTTTGCATGGTTCGGTCAGATCGCTGATAAACAGGGAATGAATAAGAAGTTGTATAGTTCTAGATTTTAAACTTTCACGATGATTAGACGATCACGGTGATGACACGTTCGTGGTTCTTCGAGTTTCGATGGTATTTTCGAATGATTCGGTTCATTTCCTCAGGGCAGACTCGAAGAAGTTGAGTTTGATGAACATTCCAAATTACTTCTTCAAGGTACACGTGAAAAGGTTTGCCTTAAAGCGCAACGTACTATTAAAGATACGATCGAAACTCGAACAACCAAAAGTATGTCAATTACATAATTATTTTAATTTAACAACTAGCCTTGCATTATAAAAGTACGAAAAGAACAACACGTTGAGAAATCGTGTCGAAGAGAATACATTTTCTCTGTTAGCGATTTGATCTGCTTCACACAAGTTGAGGATTATAACTGCCTAGTAAAATGTACCTTCCGTCTCTAATTTAAATCTGATCGCTGAACTTCAATCTCTAATTTATCTCGATAAATTAACAAAAAAATGAAGAATTCATAGAACTGATATAATCACTTTAATGATAGGTCTTCATCTTCTGGGGGCCACAGGGTCTATCTTCGGATCGATATTCGCCCCGTTGCTGCCACAATCTTCTTGGCTCTACAATCCGCTCTACCACACGCAGCAGTACGTCTTAGAGCCGGAATGGCACGCTCTAGCGTTACGAATGGCCCAGCAACGGCTCCAGAGACCTGACCAGGCGCGAGTGGAAGAAATGAGGAAACTGCGCGGCAGCAGTAGCAGTCCAGAATCAGCGCTGAAGGAAGAAAAACGCCGAGACGACGATCAAGATGTCCTTCGTAGATCCGGCCTGGACAGTCCTGACGGAAGCATAGAAGTGGACGACAGGAACGAGAACGACGCAAACAGAGATCGCGTCAGGAGCGACGAGTCTCTTCCGGAACAGGACTCTCCAAGGATCTCTCCCATTAGAAGCGACCTGGAAGACACTACCGATGCCACATTTCAAGACGCTTCTGTTCACCTAAGACCAAGTATAGAAAATTCCAACGATCAAGAGATCACGAGCGATGAGATTCCCCGCAGAGATCTGAAGATTCGTCTGGAAGGCACTGTGGATCTCAGTACAAAGAAAGGACAGGATAAAGAGAACGTGGGGCAAGATCTTACCACCAGGAAGAAAGAGGACGATACCGACGTGGAGAGGGATGGCGTGCGGAGCAGAAGAGAGAGAAGCCCTAAGCCTAGACAAGTCTGGAGACCGTATTAAACGAGGATATTCTTCATTCGATAGATAAATATCGAAATTTTACGTGATGGTCTTGTCGTAAATGTCAATCAGATCTGCCTCGATTAATTTAGGGTCTGTTTTAATGTTAGACAGTCGTACGACGATGTGATTATAAGAGAGATTTGTATCGATGTAGATGGGCCTGAACAAGGTTCGTGGAAAGCTCAGAGCCTGGTCCTGGAACCAGGAACTATCATGGACTCGAGGACTAACCAGGGTTTACGTTCGTATAGTATGTAAATATATAAGCGGCGTCCAATTATTATTTAGGTTACTATTTCGCGTACGTGTGAAACGCTACCCATTGTCATTTCGAGTGAGATTAATCGACTTTTCCGAACGATCTTTATCACGCCAGGCCTGATTTTCGTTTCAACGGACACAAGGTTGACAGAATCTCGCGGAACTTCAACTCCGACGAGTTAGGTCATTATCAAGGTCTGTGTGCGATGGGTATCGTTCGATGCTTTCTCATCGCGGCAACTGTGAACCCGCGACGTTGTAAATATCACAAACTCGAAGAGTCCAGGCCAGAGTCGCGTGTCTCTAGGCTACTCCATCTTCTTTTTGTTTCTTCGCCTCTTTTCATGAGAGACATTTATCGACCGTCAGAAAATGTATGTAACGAAGGTCAAGTATGAGTCGATGTGACTGCGCCTCGACGACGAGTTTCTTTCACTGTTTAAGTACATCATCAAATAAAGTAATATCATCCGTTCCACGAATGACCATCTTCTTACGCAGCGTTCTCTTCGACACTAGCCCGACCTGGTCTTCAAACAGTAAGTATTGCTTCTGTCTGTTGAGCTTTGATATTTTACGTGGTAACTCATTGATTTTACAAGATATATTTTTTAGATTTGAGATCGTGATTTTTATTCTAATAGGACTGTTTCGCTAGCGAGGAACAACGTTCCATAACAGTTCGTTTTCATTAACTTCTTCAATATTTTCTTGTTTCGACGAAGATTTGGAACATAGCAAATCTACTTATTTTATAGAGATAACTTCTGAAATGTCTTTGACAGTTACTTTGAGTTTCTGTTAACGTTTCTTACGCGGTACTACAAAGGAAACTTTCCGAGTTTAAAAAAAGCTTACGGAAAAGGGGAAAGGATAATTAGTTCCTAGTAAGTTTTAACAAATTTCTTTACTTCCACGAGATTCTGGTATAGAGAAAATTCGTTAGTTCCGTCACAGAGGAAGTTTTAAAAATTCTGCGAAAACTCGAGGAAAGGAAAACGAGCCGGATCGTTTGCAAACTCTATCGATTTATTGGAAGATTTTTGATTAGGATAGGAAAATTTCTCGAACACCCGTCACGTTTCCCGGATCGATATCCTTTCCCGTGGAAGGGTGAGAATTGGCCGATTCGCGGGGGCAAAATCGGCGAAGTCGCGGACGCGCGCCAACTAACCCAACCTAATCCGGACGGACGAGATATGCAGCAGATTCAATAATTCGCCACGATTGCAATCGAGCGGGATGCACCGCACGCAAAAACGGCCAGGCCCGATATCCGCTCGGTGAAAAGGTCCGCGTGATTGATGGGACACACAAAGCGTCCCCTTCCTCTCTCTCCTCTCTCTCTCTCTTTCTCTGTCCCTCTCTCTCTCTCTCTCTCTCTCTGCACATAGTCTCAGCGTTCACCAACACGCCCTTCGCTTTCAACCCTTGTCTCTCTCTCTCTCTTTCTCTCTCTGTGTCCGTGTCACGTGGTTGAAATCGAGATAAAAAGACCGCAAAACAATTTTCTACATTATTTTCGGATGCGCCGCCCGATCAAATGAGCAATAATGCCCGGCACACCGCATTGCCATGAATCTTTCAAACGATGTATTCAACCGTGAGCGGCGTTGGTGCAGCGACGCGTTCCCAAACGATGAAAACGTCGCTCCGCCACGTTGCTAATTACGACACAGGTAAATATCCGCAACGAGCCCGGTAAAAATAGCGCGGAGATTCGAAATGGAATGATCGAAAGTCGTTGGAGTTACTTAGCTTTTCAATAGCCAATTGGCCGTCGAATTAGGACCATCTATAGCTTTTTAACTTTCGGTTTCAGCGTAGATTCTTCGTGTTTTAATGCACTTATTACTTACCGTACTACTTACACACTGTATTTACTTATGTTGTAACGCATATAAAAATACGACGTATTTCTGTTAGAATCCTATATACATATACATACACATGGAATTGTACTAATCGCTAAGGGGTATTATACATATTTGTGTGTCGCTTTCCTATTCCTATCGTATGCGTTTTATGTTCTGATTATTTTATCAAACATGTTCAATTTTTATCCGCAAATCAAGCAATACGTTTGGGGATGAGTCTATAGAATTTTCCAGTAACATCGAAGTCGAGCGAATTACCTGATTATGGAAATACGCGAATGCTCTTTCATAAAAGGAATTTCCTGACGAATTTGCCTCTGTGACATGGGTCAATAACAAATGAATGAAATTAAATAATTGCTACGTATGCATGATGAAATAATTTGCACACCCAGCGACGGTTTCTGTGTTGCGCATTATTTATTTCACATATAGGACGAAGTGTAAATTACACGCACACATAAAAGTGGCGCGAGTGTCACAAAGATGCGCGATAAAGATCTTTTTTTTACAAAATCTCTTAAATCATATCTAACGCGTAATATTTAACGCGAGAAACGACGATTTTATGTAAAAGGAAATCTTACCTTCGAAGATTTCTATCGCATTCCCGAAAACTACGACACAGTCTCGACGTTTCTCCGTCCATCTGTAAAAAGAGACTAATACAGAAACGCGGCTCCTCCTCTCTCGATCTTCCCAGGACGTTTTATTCCTTCTTTTTTTTCTCCCTTCGTCGAAAGACCCTAGCGTACACGTCCATGCTGGTCGGGTTATCGTAACAAACTACCCCAATGACGACACGATTAAAATTTCACGGGGGTTGCGTGGCACGGGCGTGTTCTCTCTCTCGGAACAAACCGTCTCTCTGTATGATCCCTCTCTCTGCCGTGCCTACCCCGTCCATCGAGCCGGACCAGACCACCTTTCGATCCCCCTCTCGCTCACGGAGCCACCCCCTCATCCCCGTCGGGTGATTGGTACGCGACCGCAGCCACCCCCGCTTTTTAATACACCCGCACCTGCATACTCCACACCCGCAACCGGTGAGCTGCCACCGTACATACACCAGAGAGGGTGCATCCAACCCCCCCTAACCCCTGTCCCCGTTCTACTACCACCCACTAGTAGCTGCTCTGCTCCTCTTCCACCCTCTCTCTCTCTCTCTCTCTCTCTCTCTCTCTCTCTCTCTCTCTCTTTCTTTCTCTCTTTCTCCTTCAGCTACCGGTTTGGTGCTACTGCATCGTTCGTCACGAGTACTCGATCTCGCTCTCTCGCTCTCTTTCCCTTTCACTCTGTGTGTTTGCGTGTCGCGCTCTCGTTCCGCGTCAACGTCAACGGTGCACGCCGAGTGATTCATCGATCGAACACGTATTCGTGTCCCCGGCTCGTTCATCCCCCCGAAATAGCGACAAAGACTGGCCCTCTCCTCTTGCCCGGTGTGCGGACCGGAGCTAGCCCGTATGAAGCTATGCCCGAAAACCGCCGCCACGGCGTCGGGCACAGAAGCCAGAGAGACGGAAAATGCATTTCCAGAGTCGATGATTGGGGCCGTTCTTTCAATCGCGGTGTGGCCGCCTGCGGCTCCCGGCCGGCTCTCTTTCACCGATCTCGACCCAGACGAGAGAAACCGTGACTGGTCAGGGTTTTCCGCTGCAGAGGTACTAAACTTTGTCTTTGTTCCATATGGAAAAGACTGTAGCTACTGGCAATGAGCCTTTTGTGGATTGGAAATACGGTAAAATGCGGCGAGGTGACGAAACTTGGCAGACTTTGATAAATTGGTCGATACCTTTCGGGGCATTCGAAAGATAAAGTTTGTTGCAGGCGTGCGATACAAGTTGTACGTAGAATGTTGTTTAGATGCGTTAGCGTATCTTCTTATCTCTGACAGAATATTGGCATTTTACGTAAATTATGATGTTTAAATTGCATGCGTTCTTTGGTTAATACTCGCTGATAACCAAACGCTAAGTACCGTGTACGCGTTAGTCATTTTTATCGTCGTAACTCTGCTTCGTTTTTTCGATCATTTTCAACCGAATTCCATTTTTTTAGCCTTTAGAAACATCTTCACAGTTTGGCCAAAATATGAAAAATGCGTACGATTACCCGGTTCAATCTTACGTTAAGCGTCTTGAAACATCAGAAATTCTTTTTGCTGGCTGACACAGGAGCAAGAACAAAATACGAAAGCTAATATTAACCTAACATTGGTTAAATTGCTCATTTCCAACGATTTCGATATTTAACTTCGTATAAACTATATACCGAAACGATCCAGCGCTACCAAAATCTAGCTACTGCTTGAAACACTGATCAAGACCAACCATAGAAAATCGAATGGCCATCAGTTCTTCTAATCGCAGTACCTCATACATTTTCAAGACTAAAGATTTCCGATCGGCAGTGATGCGGACGAGACAGTTGCGCCTGATTAAAGGGTGCAAAAGGCGCACAGGAAGGGTCAGCGAAGGAGGGATCAGGAATTATTTAACGCGGCTTCTCGACTTCTTCTGATCTTTTCCATCAGGTAGATGAACCCTTTCATCCTGAGGAGAGAGCATCGCCGGGTGGGTTGGCTGGCGATGGCGGGGATTCGAGGCAAGCTCCGATCCGCGACGATGAAAATTATACGCATACATAAGAGCAAGGTGAGAGACTGCTACGTTAAAGAAATTAGAGAGATAATTCCTCGGACGAATACCCAATTTACCCTTTCGTCCGAGCCCGAGCATCCTGGCCTTATTATCTAAAGTGCTCGGGCTGCGAGAGGCTGACAACGAACGAACAGGCAAGGGATAAAAAAAAAAAAAAGAGGAAAGAAGGAGGGAAAGAGAAAAAGAAAAAGAACATGCACCCTTCTGACGGCAAGGAGAGCGCTGCTGCTGGGTTTGCAAGGACAAAAAGTATTAAAAGGACAGCTCCTCCTCGCGAACGTACAACCAACTGGCCGGCTGAAGGGATGCCCGCCAACTTTTTTCGGCTCCTATCATTTATTCACGCCGGAGTTATTTTCTTCCGGATGCTCTACTTTCCTGAAACGCGAACGGCCAGACCTTTCGATCTCGAGTCTTTGCCGATTTTTGAAATCAATGCCGACCTGGTTCTCGGCTTTGTACGCGCGTACGATACTGCCCATAAATCGCCAGGACTTGGTATATTTAGGATGAGCATAAACGGATGGTGTAATTGCAAGGTAAAGTCGATACCTATGGGCAGACAGGGAAAACTAAATCACGTTGTATTTTGCATATCTCACTTTTGGTTCAACGAACAAGAAGACTTGGAACGTTTGAAGATATATAGTATATAACGTGTACTAGAAATTGCTGGATAATTTATATAAATCCAGGAAATTGTTTAACAGAAGAAAGTAAGATTGAATTGGAAACGATTCGCAAGACGCAACAGAATTATATAAATTCCCTGCAGAGATGGGAAAAATGGAATTTCTCAAGGATACTACCAATGAATGTACCGCTTATCGCTAGTTTTCTAAATTTTCTTTCGATCGTAGTAGCCTTGGAAATTTTACAAATATTACTACATCAATCTCAGCGAAACATTATTTCCGATAAAACTAAATTTATTCTGATGACGCGCGGAAGCATATTTATTTCAACGAAAAAAAGACACAGACATACGTATTCTATACATTACTTAATATTTACATACTTTTAATAATTCATGACCTAATATTTAAATATCGGAATATCGGAATATCGGAATATTTTCATCGTATAAAAAATTCTTTATAAAAGGACGAAACATCGTCGACGCTATCGAATTCGATGTATTTCAACATAACCGAACGCATTTTCCCCCAAAAATTATTCTCCAAGAAGGTTTTTCTTTATTTTCTTTATTTTCTTTATTTTCTTCTAAGTATCGTATTCATCCAACACGGCCAATAATTTTGTACGTTTCGCCTGCGCGAAAGCTGCGTTATAACAAGGAACATTCGATTTCCTATATCTCCAAGTTTCCTCAAAGATTTCCGGATGGATTAATGGAGGATCCTTCGGTCCCGGAAGCGTGACGCGTCCGCTCGATGCTAATAATAATAAACGATCGCAGATATAGCGGAGGCAGGTCGATGTAATTCGTACAAATGATAGTTCACGGCGATCACAGGGGATAGAGTATGTCGGTGGAGGGTGGTGAAGCTCGTATACATCGTAATGGCCCTGAAATTAGATCCCACCCTTGGCGCGGCTCCCGAGTTCGACAAATTCGGTTAGGTCGATGAAAAATGAATCGCTGTTACCACCGGCCTTTTGCTCTCTCCTCCATCGGCTTGGTCGGTTCGCATCTTCGATTTTTATCGGCGGACGTCCGGTACGCTTTAATTTATCGACATATAATTTATCGGGGGTGGCGGGATCTGTGGGTGTTTCAGCAAGAAATGGATCAACGTTCCAACGCGATTTTACCATCCGGTATGAAATGTTAAAAGTTCCGGAATTTGGATTCGGTTCTGTTGATTTTTCGATAGGTTCGCTGTTCGTTTCACAGGGTTGTTAATTCATTCTCCGTTTACAATGGAGAAATGTAACTTTGTTTTACGGATCAGGAGTACAAACACGATCTTCTTGTTCGGGTTTGCGCGCTTGCTTTTTAATTCATTTTACAAAGGTCGATTCATCGTCCGCTCTTTCCGGACAACCCGATAAATTAAGCGACGCGTCTGATTAGTGCCACCTGTTACTACTTACGACTTACGACCTTCCACAGTGCGCGTAAAAGTGCAAACGGTTCTACAAAACTTTTATATGTATTCGTAGCATTTATCGTGCTTTTAATTCGTTTAAAAGAGAGTGATTCAGTGCTGGCGGACCATCGTGTCTGACCAGCGCCGCCCGTTACTACTTTCGAGTTCTTCGTAGCACGCGTGGTTGCAGGCATGGCTACCGAATAATTCCTCTCGTAGAAGTTTTCCATCCATTTGTGCTATCTATCGCGTTTTCAATTCGCTTTCGTATGGTGGATTTACCGTGTAACGCGTCTGCCCTGTGTTATATTATGCTACTTGCGAGTTTCTACCACGCGTGGTTGGAAAGATGGCTAGCAAACGATTTTTCTTCTGGAAGTTTCCTATCCATTCGCGGCGTTTATCGTGTTTCTAATTCGTTTTAGCGAGGTAGTTTCGCACAGCACTGAGTCTAGCCAGAACAGTCTGTTACTACTTACGAGTTTCTATCATGCATGGTTGGAAAGATAACTGGAAAAATACGAGTAATTCTTCTGTTCCTGCTACTAATAGCGTTTTTTCTTCGTCTCAGGATTTATGGCGCGTCTGACTAATGCTGCCTGTTACTACATACGCGTTTCTAGCATACGAAGCAGAAATCGGCAGATTTCTAAAGTAATTACTTTAGTCAACAACGACAATACGCGTGTCCCATTTCTAAAATCGCCTCACTATCATTACGCTACATATATCTTATCAGTTTTATATTACGATACCATTATGTATTCCATACGCTTCATCTGACTAATTCTCCACCTTCGAATAGTAAATTTTTTCTCAATAGCTATATTTCCAACGCTTCAACCATGGAGTCTGTATAAACAATTAAATTCTATATAATTGCTAAGCTAAAATATCAATAAAATAAAATATCAAGATTCCCCTAGTGATTTTTCAAGCATTGGAAATCAAGAGACGAAGGTTACTGGAGTATCTTCGACAAGTTTCGTCGACAATTGTTCAGGGAGGCAGAGGAGCGTTTTTCGGAAGGGATTAATCCGTACGCAGGAATAACTATAAGAGAGGAGGTTTGTTTCACGCGTAGCCTGAAGCGTTCGTTATATTATGTTTGCTACTGGTGTTTACAGCTGCTCGTAACCCGGATGACAATCTCGGATGAAGGGTGGCTCGACGATAAGACAGACGTGCACGCATATTTGTTTCCAGCCCGAGTGCTGGAAACGCTTCACGGAAATAGAGGATCGGATGACGGTTCTGTCGTGCTTTTTTCGAGACATCGCATCGTTTTGACTAGCTAACTGACAACATATCGAAACAGTAGGGTTTCGATCAATTGCTAACGTCACAAGCACGATGAAACAGAAAAATATAGAATATAAAAAACACAAAGAAAGAATTATAGTTGTATCGAAGATCGGAGATTTTGTTTAAAAATCGAACACGTTCCCCGCCTACAAAATTATTACTTCAAATAATAATTCTAGAAGAATTAAGTTTCATTTGGCACGATAACCTTCCCTATCTGTGTTTCTTACCGTATAGATCTTAAACAATTGATTAATTCTTTATTTATTATGCAAAGATAATTCAGTTTCAAAATGTAGCAGAGAATAAGTATCAAGGTCTCTTTCAAACTTAGGAGAACTATCGCGGAAGTTTCTCAAGTATTGGAAAGCGTGTACACGGTTAAAACTGTAATCGGTTATCGTGCAATTCCACCGCAATACGCGAGAAATGATCCGACTAACAGTAAGAATCGTCCATTGTGAAAAAATACAGATTTCTTCAACCTTTCACGTATAGATTCCAGTAATGTTGCAAAGTGTTGGAATCTTTTTCCGTCCAAAAAGTGTGACTATTTTCACGTCACAGTCTGACACAGCTCTCGAATCGTCAAGCAGCGCGAATTCGGACGAAGAGGGATCGAAGCCCGAAGACGAATCGATGAACGAGAGGAATGGGGGATGGACCGAGGCAACAGCGTCGAAACTTCGCCAAAGACAATATAAAAGTTGGGAGGGTCGCGCGGGATTGGAAGTCGTAAATATCATCTGCTAAATAAAGCTTCATCCTCGAGTAGGATTCAAGCGGCGGTGAAAACCCCTTTGCACCGGCGGCTGGGGAGTCGGAGACAAAAGCTCGTAACGTTCGCTGACATTAAGGTATTGAAAGAAAGGGAGAAGCCCGTTGTGAACAGTGTCTCCGTTCACCCTTCTCAAACGATCAACGTCTCCGATCGTTTCGCTGCCCAAGACGTTCCAGGCTGACGTCTTAACTATCCAACGAATAGACAAATTTCAATCCTTTGTTTGTTAATCGTTGCTACTACGAAATTTCATTCTTAAATTCGCGGCTTTTCTGGATACGAAAGTGACGATTTTATATAAAAATACTTTTCAAGATCTACCTCACTGTTTCGTAGTTTCTTATTTGTGAATATTTTAATTACTTTCTGGTAGATATACTGAAACAGTAGTAGAAGAAGTCTATTTTTCAGACTTCAAGGAAGGTTTTCTCTAACATTGAAAAGTACAGTCACTTTACGTTGACTTATTAACTCTGTTGCTCTCCTCAGAGTGCTGCGAATCTCAAAAGTGAGAGAATAGGTTCAAGAAATAACTTCTAGATTAACAAAGCTGTAAGTCAAGAGAAGAAGATGTAAGAAGGCATCCCTTCTCCCTGAAAAATTCGCTTCTCATCGGAAATTCAGCGAATAACTTCTACGCAACTAAAATAAAAAAAAAAATGCAGAGAAAATTCAATTCTTCAATCAGAGATCATATACCTAACAAACTACCCTCCTCCGTAAAGAATTCACGTTTTATTCATTTTATTTATACAGAAGAGATTCGAAGATGAGCTTCTAGCGGTAAAAACGGAAGAGCAGAAATTTTGTAATTTTTCAATGAAAAGTCGCGAGCTTCTACTTGAAAATCCCAAGTTTCGTCCGCGACACACGAATGCTCGGTCAAAAATTAGAAACTCGAACGTAAGGGGGTGGCATCGAAGAATCCATAGGCTGGTATCTCCCTCTTGGAAAGCTTTGCGCGAACCATTAAGCAGAATCGTTTGGCTAACCGAGACAAAAATCCGGCGGCGATATTTTTTTATTCTCCGCCCCCTCCTGTGAAGGCACGGTTGGATTCCGTGCGTGCCAGCACGGACAAAAGACAAACGCCGTCGCCGTCTTTCGTTTGTTTCAAGCGTCATTTGTTTGGCGGACCGGTGGAGATGGGCTGCTGTTGCTGGTCGACGTGCCCCTGCTTTCCCCGAAACGTTTTCCACCGAGAGAAGGGAAAGGATGCGGGAGATATGGGGTTGCATGGTTAGAAAGGCCACATTTGAATGCCACCGGAAAGGGGCTGAGCGCTCTTTCATCTCTGCTTTGTCGTGCCACCTACGCACGACCCGCCAACACTCCAGAGCCACGATGGGACCTTAAACTTTCGATCCAAAGGCCGGATCCGGGAAATGTTGCGCCGAGAAATTTTTATCGCCGAGGGAAAGCCAACCTTGTTCTACTACCGTGTTCATGGACGTATGATTTAGACGAGCTTCTGTGGTGGATTTGTGGAAGGAATCGGGGGGATAGGTTTTTGAAACAGCCTTTGTACGGAAGAAAAAGAATTTTAAAGATGTCTCGTATAGTAATGCGGCGATCGATAATATCGGACAATCGACGAGTTACACGGTTCAAGGTGCAGACCTGTCTCTAACAATTTTCAAATTCCATAATTTTACCATTTGACAGATAAAAGAACAGAAACGTGTGTTTACTGTCGACAGAAAAATACTTTTGGAGCAATCGGTGGATCAGTTCCAATAATCAGGCTGATTCTTCAAAAGCGCAGAAGATCTCAGACAAAAGACAAATGAAATTCTCTACGACGGTCAGAGAGGCAATTGCAAGAATTTTAGAGAAATACAGGGTGAAAATAATATTATAAACAATTCATGACTTTTTCGATACTTCCACGGAGAGCTTCCAAGTTCAAGATGAACGAAAAAAGGAAGAGGGAAGGGCGGAGGAGAAGACGAAGGTAAAAGAGCAATCGAAGCAGAGAGAGGGTTTCTTTCATCAGAAAATAATTAAGGTTTTCTATGGAGATGATGGATTCTGTGGACCTGCCGTTCGCTCAGTCAACGTCAGAGGTTGACAATAGGTTCAATGGATGGAGCGTTCCTTTATTTAAAGTAGCTTTGTGTCCTCGCCGACCTCTTCTTCCCCTCCGTCCAGCCGCCGTGCAGTCGAATCTGGATCGTCCATTCTGTCCCTTTCCTTCGAAGAATCGAATTTCTTTAAGGGGAAGTTAATGAAAAAACGGTGATGCGGCAGGGATGGATCCGCTGAAAAATCCTCTCTATCTCGATCACAGTTCAGAAATCATTCAACGTCTGAGAATATCTTCAAAATACAACTCTCTGCTTGGAAAACTCTGTTAATTAGGTAAATATCAATGTTTTATTTACCTCAATTGATTTTTTAAATTCTTCTTACTGTTGGATTTAATTGTTTATTCTTCAACAATTTGACTTTTCAATAGGCAAAGAGCTGAAGATAATATCGAGATACGTAAATAGTACACGCAACATTCTTTCCCACTTTTATCGAATTTTCAATTTACGAAGCTGATCATTGTGCCTTCTGTCGCTCCTACAATCTTCCGTTAACTATTTTTAATTAATTTGCAGATTAGTGTACAGGCATCGAGCGGCAATTGCACATACTTGGAGGGCGAAATAAATTTCCAGTTAACTTCCCCATTTTCGTATTTACGAATCGTTAAAATTTATAACCGTCACGTCGTATGAGAAGCACGTATCAAACAATAGGTAAATAATTATATCCAAGATGGAATAACTTTTCTAAAATCTTGCAACATATTGCAAGAAAGAGTAAATGTACCATCCTCTCACATGGCAAACATACGCAAAATTCGCCAATCCCTATTTATCGCGGAAGACTGAAATCAATTTCCAAAAGACAAGAAAGTTCATCAGCATTCAACGCGGTTATAGATCGATGACGGGGTGCAGGGTGTCGGTGAAACGAAACGAAAACAAAGAAGATCGTTTAACGATATTGTCAGAGTAAGCCCCGGAAGGCCAGCCACGGTTCCTCCGAGACGAGCTTGAGGGGAACCAGCGCGGCGGATGTTGGGCGTTGGGTGCCGACTCGTTCGGGCTGGCTGGTATTATTCCGAGCCATTTGTCACTCGGCCAAGCCGACAACCCCTTTCGTTTCGCCGACACCCTCTCGCGAGACCCTCTCGCGCGTTTTTATAGCCGCGAATCGTCGCAATATGCCGACAAGGGGCTTAGTTCGCTTCGAGAGAACTCGAGGGCAGATTAAGGGGATGCAAACGCCTCTTTTTCCTGCTTTCTTTTCTCTTCTTCTCGCTCCTCTTCCTCTAGTGTCTAGCGTCTTCCAGCGGATAGTCGAACGGATTAAGGTCGACTAAGACAGATCTCGCGACTGCGGGACAACGATTCCACAACTCCTCTTCGAGATTTCGTTCCTCCTTGAAATGGCCCCTTCTTCCAGGCAGCGGTAATTAATTCTATGGGGTAAAGGATGGAGCATGGAACATTCTGCACGTCTTCGGACCCGTCCAAGAGGCGGTGCAATTATTCGACGATTTTCGGGGAATTTTTAAGAAGGTAATGGCAGGGTTTTACGTATGAGAACAATATCGTTGATTGATAGTGGCATAACTTAAAAAATGTTAATTTTAGAGGAGAGGTTTTTTAAAATTTACATTTCTGAAAATATTAAATACGAGCCTTGTTAATTACAACCGGCCTCTGACGTAAAACCGATGGAACTACAAATGTGCCGTTTTACACGATAAAAGTAGAAACACAACGTAGACCTAGTTTTGAATAAAAGTAAATTTGACATTTTTCTGCCACTATCAATTCGAAACAGCGATACGGGAAAAACATGAAGTTCATCCTCGCTGATTTTTATATTTCTCGATAGCTGAGAAGAAGTATTTTAATATAAAATAATCGAAGAAGACTTAGGAAATGTTTCATCCGACAGATTCGAAGAATTGTTCAAAATATTGCTCATTTTAAAAAGAGTTCCCACTTTCTGAGAAACTCCCGAATTAATAAAATTTTTATTTACGAACGAAAATCGCCAAATTCCTTAACAAAAGGATAAGTCTAATCGCTTGAAAAAAAAAATACCTTAATTCCTCGACAAAGAGATGCGAAAAATCTGCGAATTCCTTAATAAGGAGAGTTGCTGGTTCGAAAGAAATGGATAAAAAACAAAATCACGTCAGAAACTCGCGGAAAGATGATAGAAAAAGACGAAGGAATATCATGCGATGGTATTTCGTCGAGATTGAAAAAGAATCCGCGGCTCTCGTCGTGACAACTTACGGAACGGCCAGCGAGGCGTGCGCGAAATCGCGGATCTAATCTGCTAAAAGTCTGCTTAATTATGAACGGTAGAAATGGGGTGGGCGACAAGGGGCGGCGGCGGAGAAAAGGGGCAAAGCGAGGGGGTGGATGGTACGCTTCTGTTTTCGGACTTTTCCATTAGCCGAATGAATCGTTAGTCTTTTGTTGACTTTTATTGGGGAACGCTGGTCTGGCACGGCCGTGTCTGCGCGCGAGTCGCCTTGGTTTATCCGGACGATCCGCTTGATTCGCACTGTCTGCCTCCGATTAACCCGTGTCTGCCTTTCCTTCGGCTTTCGGTAGTAATCGTTCTGTTTTTCCTTTTGCCTCGATGAATTCTCTTTTGCCTTATATACGCTGTTCCGTGACTAGTTCGATTTTCTACGCGATACTTGCCACTGGTCCATACTTTCTTCTATCAGAAAGATCTTTATTTTAATGAAGATGTGCCTTGAAGCTATCTTAAGGTGGCATTAGGTTGCAATCTGAAAGCATCGAGTTCTAGAAAGATGCACGTATTTGAAAATTAGAAACTACGTAGAAAAGAGGAAATTCTCGATTCTGAGACGATATATAAAACCATCTATAAAAGGATATCAAGATTCGATAGTAAAAAGGATCTTACGTCCTGATACTTTCATTAAAATGGTATCATCAGTAGCGAATATATTTATAATACTATAAGCACAGATATAGTTGTATATCAGAATGAAATAATTCAAGGTATAAAGAGTTGTATAAGATGTGTACAGCAAAGCTTCCTTCATACGAATTCCATGTATTTGAAATCCCAGTTAGTACTCTGATTCTTCAGAGCATCGAACTTCTGTGCTCGTTCGACTCATTTGTCTGGACACGAGCCCGATGAATATTGCGGAGAATCGGTGAACTCCTATCGTACCATCTGCTTGTTGAAACCCTGCACCTGACAGGTACCTGGAAATATTGTAAAATACATCGTACAACGTCGCTGATCTAAGTCTTATTTTTTACTGAAATCTACCAGTATCGATCAGTAAGATGATTCAACGAATGCGATAAATGCCGTAGTACCAGCAACTTAATCGAAAAACGATCTATCTTCTCAACAAGAACAATTCGTATAACCAACAGAAACTTGCGAGAAATCCATCCTCCCAGAACTCTGCTGCATCTTGAACTCCTCGAAACTCCTCTCTCTCTCTCTCTCTCTCTCTCTCTCTCTTTCTCTCCATAAAATCGTACAGCGAAAGCCACAAGCGCCGTTTCGGCGTCTCGACGAGCGCACCCACCCCAACAGCCTATCAAGAAATCAGTAGAATCGAAGGAGTGCCCATGGCAGGAAGGGGGACACGATAGCATTTTGCCGGACAAACGATGGCCTGATAGCGGAACCAGAAGGAAGGCCGCCGCCATCCGCAAGGGGGTTTTGGTCGATAATTCAAAGGGACCACGAGGTTTCGCGTGGAAAGTGGAAAAAGTCGAAGGCTTGACGCGAGATAGTCAAGGCATCGGCCTGTTCCGCTGGTTCGACTCCATCCGATCGACTGGAGGGTTAATTTTCTGGTCAGTTGGTCGCTTCTGGCTCTCCAGGGTTATAGCGGCGATCTCGAGGCCCGTAACAACCCCTACTTTACCCCCTACATAAATATCCGGAATTAGCCATTTCTCCTGACCTCTCTCTCTCTTTCTGCCTCCGTTTCGCCGGCGTTCACCCAGTCCAGGGTGTACACCCCTTGCCTCTGCTCGTTCCGTCTTCGTCTAACCGTCGGTCAGCCAGTCGAGCAGCCGGTTGTCGGGCGGAGTCTACGATCACTTGACCGATTAAGGACCGAACCGGAGGGCTTCGATTCGAGTAGTCGCTCCGTTACGCGGGGGTCGTGAGTGGATTGACGTAATTGAGGAGAAAACACGACGCGAGCCGTCATGTCACGGAATATTCGACCGAGCTACCCTTTCCACCGCGATTAATCAGACCAACTCGCCGACCGCCAAGCGTCTTTCACGATTTTTAAGCTAATCGCGGACTTTTCTCTTGCTCGACAGCTTTGCCTCGTTGAGCCACGAATTCTTTATTATCGTTTGCTCTATGCTTTAACTCGCGTAACCATCCCTTCGATTTTCCATCGTCCATTCGATATCATTACACAGAACGTTTCATATTCGTAATGCATGTATAGCGTATACATGGTGTACGGGTAAAGAAAATTTTGACGACATTCTGTAGAAGATAAAACAGGCGATAGAACACACGACAGAGCAAGACACGGAAAAGTTGATTAATCAGGAAGCCGAGTAAAATTGCCGTATCACGCAGCCATGGGGATTGCAGCAGCGAATGTTAAATAGATGTAAGCGAAGTTCGCTGGCGTGGATGCCGAATGCATTTAAATACCAACTGCATCGCTCCGTTACATTAAACAAAATTTCCATTCAGAACGAAAAAGTATCTTGTATAAATGCAACCTACGTAACTACAGAAAAATAATCCACATCGATATCAATAATCTACGATTATTCGTATTGTTCATTCGCATTCATATATATCGTTAGCCTGTAATTTATGAAAATCTATAAAAGCTGCAGCCTGATTTATTCCTGGATTACAGGAAGAAGAAGAGAAAAGACGGAGAAAACGGGTGTTAGAATGGAGAGGTGCTGTCAACTTCCGGTTCTTGATCCTTAAACCGGCGGCGTCGTTCAATGAGAGGGATTTCGCCGCGAATCAAGGACCAGAAGTGACTGGAGGGCCGTTGGATCTCCTCATCTCGTTTTTACTCACTCCGGATTAAACAAAAGCCAAAGCTCCTTAAACTGCGGTCTCGGCTAAGCTGGATACATGCGAGGGTCCTGTGGACTGGCGTTGCTCTTTTATCTGGATCGCGT
The DNA here is from genome assembly GCA_014737475.1 of Bombus confusus. Lineage (NCBI taxonomy): Eukaryota > Metazoa > Arthropoda > Insecta > Hymenoptera > Apidae > Bombus > Bombus confusus. Next base: position 496,405 of record JACXIV010000051.1, read on the forward strand.
GATCCTCTTTGCTCCTCATGAACTCCCCGACGTAACAACAACTCGATACGACTGAAAGCCCCGGGGACATTTATGTATCGTTTATTTCGCGAGCCGTGTGCCTCGTGCCACCCTCTGTTCGCGTTTCCGCCTTCCAGTCTTTCCAATTCCGTGTTCCGAGGTGTCTTACCTTCGTTTAATTTTTCTGTCTTTGGTCCTTGTTACTCGGTAGACGAATAGGTCAGAAAAGACTGTGGAGATAGATTTTGTTTGAAAGTTGAAGTGACGTTCGAAACGAAGTAAAAATAAGCGATTTCTATGAACAAAGTTCGGACGAACCATTTGGAATTTTCTGAGGCAAAGATCAGTGTGTTTAAAATAGTTCGGCGCGTTGAAAGTATCTTGGAGTTTCGGTTATTTTGTTGAGATTCGGAGTTCTTTAATCTTCGATCTTCTTTTTGCCAACGTGACGCGAGAGTAAACGTACGAAACTCTAACGAAAAATAGGATCTTAGAAATTGATAGAGACGAATTATATTCGAGAGTGGAAAGAATATTTCCAGTTAAGTAGAGTCACGGTTAGCAAGAAAGTCACATTGGTCGAGTTTATCCAAAGCGTCTGGAGCTTGTACCTCCAGTAATTTTGCTTCCTTGCAGGAATTTTCAAACTTCAATTACTTTCCGAGTTTCAGGATTCTCCAATCACTGCACATCCTACGAAAAAGTCCTGCAGATGGAATCCCATAAAAAAAAAGGCCACAGGAATTCTAAAAAGAGGCGCATTCCAGCGACCATTTCCTTCTATTAAGAGCCAATTCTCGCACAAAGGAGCCAGCGAATCCCAACATCGGACCATTTCCATCGAGCCGCGTAACTGACTGGTCGCCAGCAACCGCTACATGGATTCTATTTATTATTTTACCGTCGCCGGGGCAAGGGGTGGAGGAACAATCGATACACTGGCTTGTATCGCGGATATCTCGATGCGGCGTAGGACAAGCAGAACCGTGTCCACCGCGGTGGCCATCTAGCTGGTTAGTTGCGGAGGGTGGCGAAACGGCAGCAGAAAGAAGGGTGACATTTTTCTCCTAATATGAATTCCACCGGTTCCGCGCTCGTGAATCATCCCGATATCTCTGTCTCTTAACGCCGCCTATGAATACAATATCGAATGGTAAAAGGAGAGGGTGACCCGACCGGATGGGATCAAGTCGAGAATCGACGATAAAAACGGGCAGCGGCGAAACAGCTCTCGCTGCTTTCCTTCGTCCCCCTGCTACCCCCTTATTTCGATCGTGTCCAGTCACTGTCTTTCGCAGAGGGAACCATACGTCTCTTTTTTTATTTTCCTTTTACGGATTTACGTGCTCGTTGGATAGGGACACGGTGATGATTCCAGTTGTTCAGAGAGTAAAAACGCTGGACGTGAGAGAAATTCGATCGTAAGGGTTCCTTTCTCATATTATCGCCAGGATATCGAGGTCTTCGTTTATTTAATTTATCGAGGATCAAGCAAAAAGATACAGCACATTCTGTCCCGTGAGATATACAGCGGCTATAACGAGTATTGACACGCCATTTTATTCATTGACGAGAGTATTCACGCGTTGATAAAGTTCAAGAAGATTAAATTTCGTATCATTCGGCAGTACCCGTATGTTAGAAAAATTCGACGCTATGAAAATGAAATATAGAATTTGATCAGAAATAAGAAACGCCTTATTGAGAAATAAGGGTGAGCGTCAATACTTTTTGGAGGCGATGTATATATTTGACGCTTGTATTATGGTTTCGCTAGAATTCTAATCAATTTCGAACCGTTACGTATTCGATATCGACCATCAATCGCGAGGCAAAGTGAAATTGATACTTGTTAACCGCGATGTTAAATTATACCGTGTTTTAGAGATTTTATTACAGACTTACACGCTTTAGTAGGGCTTACGTGTAAAATCAGCAAGTCAAATCTCACAACGTCTGAACAGGAGTGTATACATATATTTTCCATTATCGCTGTAAAACGTATTTATTAACGAAATTGTAGTTAGTGCTCGATTAAACGAACTGCTCCTTTCATCGAATCCGCTTATCTACGCGTAAACTTCTATTCCGTGAACAGAAAGTTCCAGATAGTGGGACGATCAATCTGTTACGCGAACTTCAGCTACACTAGCTGCTTCTGTTCTTTGATGGACAATGGAAAACTACAATTCTACCGTATGGAACGTACCAGGTTCATCGGCATAAGATTGATCTCATCGACGATCATCTTGCGTGAATGGATTCGGTAACTCGCGTACTTTATACCTTGCAAGCCTTTGTCCTTTTATAAACAAATTCCAATGTACGCGTAATAAATCGTGAAAGTGACGTTTAGAACAGATACTAATTTCGAGGGTCGTTGTTTTACAGGTGGAGATCGATTTTTTACCAGCGAGATGCACAGAGACCAAAGAAAGCGAAGGGACGGGTTACGCCGGACCCGTGTGGGAAAATCCAAGTCGAGGCAGCGGATCCTGGAACCCTCCCAACAAGACGAAAAGTTCTTCTTCTCCTGAGGCACACGGGATCGAGATCGGGATCGGGATCAGTTACGGAGAGGTCGAAGAAGGACTGATCCTGTATTTGAATACGAGACTCTCGGAGGACTACATGCATTTTAACTACCGTCCAGATGCCGCGGCTCTCACGCTGCCCCGTCGCCCAGCCATCGTCAAGTTTCTAAACTATCGTTACTTGGACCAAGGGTGGAGGGCTCGTAAATTCTAAAGACACTCGTCAGCTTCTCTACCTCTTTTCTCTTTCCATCGCTTCGAGATACCTCTGCAACGTGGTAATTGTTTAGTTTCGAAAACTTTGTCACGTTGCGAGGCGATTAGGCCGCATCGTATTTGCATCCGATGTCACATGTAGGTAACAATCTTAAGGAGGACTGTCTCTTGACAGAGGAGAGAACGTGCAACATTACGCGTGCTTTAAATCATTCTCCAGCTAAACATCCATTCTCTTAAATTTCAAAGTAATTGGCAGGGTCCCTCGAGTTTCAGGAAAACATGAAAAAATTCTTCTCTACACGTACGACCTCTCGTTACAATTTTATCCTAGTCTTTCTTAAAGCGTTCGAGCAATTTCTGTTTATTGAAAGAAGAGCGAGATCGACGCGTAGAAATTCGAAGACCTGCCACGGAGAAAATCCTTCATCGGCAAGAGACATCCAATCTACGTCACTAATAATTTCAATTCCCTTTCCTGTCGCTCCCCAAAGCAGTCTCAAAAAGCAGAGTAAATTTCCACCCCCTCCCCCCCCCCCAATCGTCAACTTGAATAAACAAGCATAAGAAGCGCGACGAGCGCTTCGCACTGTTGAAGCTTAACTATCGATAATTATGAGCCTAGTAAAAGCATCGTAATGATACAACGAGAAAAAAACATTTTGACCCATTCCATCGAGTCGAGCTGATACTCGAGATGCACCGTGATAACCGAAGAATGTATCCGATGAGAGCCGCGCGAAGCTACTATCGCGAGTGGTAGATGCATTTCTGCAAGAGCGATATAAAAGTGATACCCAAAGAAAGGACACCTTACTGGTCGCTTGCGTCGCTACCTTTTCGCCATTCACCGCAGGCACTGTTCCACGAAGACAGTCAGCCAGGCAACCGAGCTTGCATCTTACATCCAGCATCTAGTTGGAACACGGAAGAGACAGACGTACACGTACGTACGTAGTCGACGCGGAGTCGTAGGCGAGCCCTGTCGAGAGACAGCTCGGAGGAGGGTGAGACAGAGTCGTCGGAGGGTGGCTCGAAGGAGAAGGAATACGAGAGAAAGAGAGAGGCAGAGAGAAAGAGACGGAGAGAGGGAGGAAGAAAGAGAGGGAGAGAGAGAAAGAGAGAGAGAGAGAGAGAGAGAGAGTTGTCGGGGGTGGAATGTGGGGTGGGGATTGGTGTTGTAGCCGAGTGGGTACCACCAGAGGTGGGTCTGGTTGGCCGCGGCGTCGGCGGCGGCGGCGTCGGCTGTCTTGGACAAAATCAATACTGTGGCCACCCATCCCTCGCCACCCCTTCGCCTCATCCCTCCAGTCACCCCCCTCGACGCCTCTCCGGCCAAATCCACCCGGCAGCCCACCTAAGGTTGCGGAGTAAGTCGGAGGCGGAGGTGGAGGAGGCGGTGGAGGTGGAGGCAGAACTGGCGGACGGCAGGCTGGTGTGGGCTGGCTGCAGATGCCGCGTAATTACCACCCTCAAGACACGTGTGGCGCTCGCTCGCGCATCCCCCACCTCCGCAAGCGCCGAGCCAGGGATCGCTGATGCCGAGAGGCTGCTGATGTCGGTGAATGCTGCTCTCGGATGCGAGGATCGCTCTTTATTAAAAGTACAACTCCCGATATCCTGCCCATCACCATTGATTGTGGCTTACTTTCTTCTCTTCCGTATTTCTTTCCTGCTTTCTCTTTACTTGCTTTTTCCTTCGGCAAGTTGGCTATCGTCGGCGTTGATGCCAGCTCAACTTCGCTGACTGGAAACTCTTAGTTATCAAGGGGATTGCTGGCCGTTTGTGGGTTTACCGGGGTTTGGGCTCAACTGGATAGATTCTGTCTTATTGTTGGTTCTTTTTTACTTGTTTTTGCCTCTTGTTTTTCCTTCGTTTCTTTTTTTTTCTGAAGAAGCCTGGAATATTGTTAGGGTCGAGAGGAGCTGACGCGCGGCGGTTTATTAAACGTGGGAAACTTGGATATTCGGTTATTAGTAGGTTTCTTAAGTTCAGGCTTACTGAACTTTGAACCCATCGACATCGATCGTGGCTGAAGTTTCTGTTACTTGACTTTGCTTTTTGGGTTTTCTTTGCTCCTTTCTTAGAGCTTCAGTATCGTCGAGATCGACGAGAGTTGAAGTGATTTGTTGGGTATAAAAGGCTGTTATTAGCAGAATTCTTATATTAGAATTTAGTAGGTTTATTCTTCTACGTTTTATGGTATGTGTATGGTACTGTCTGTGGTACTGGCTGTATACATTTTATCAAAATATGCAAACGAAATCTTTTAGATATTCTTACGTAATATTCTTATACCCTAGTCTTAATTCTTATAAAATTAGCAGATTACAGTTTACTGGTGGATCAATTTAGAATCATCTTAAATCATTACATTAATTAACATTTTAAATTATTCCATTGTATTCGAACCAAGCGCACGCATGTTTCTCTTTAATTTTCATTTATTTAACAGCCCTCGCAGAACACTTATTTCGTTCAACAACCGAAATTCAATTTTTTAACTAATCTTATGGTGTTACAAGCAGTTCCGAGTTTCAATGAGACGAGATTTATCGAACGTGCTTGTTGCTCTCGTTCGCGGGTAAGAATCGTTTGATTTTCTTTCGAGGAAGCATGTGAAAATCGCCGCCACCGGGCATTCCCCGTTCTCCAGGCGCGCCCTAATAAATTAGCATTCTCGTTCTAACAAGGTCCAGACTTCATCCCTTAGGGGGCTACGCGGACGACTATCTACAACATACCACCCTTGCCGGACATAGCGAGCATAGCTCTTACCAGGCCCCTTCCATGATTCCGCAGCACGCCAGTCCGGAAACTACCCTTATTAATATTATAAGACAAACCAAAGGAGAGGGGAGAACTGGTCCGGGAACCTATCCGTTTGTAAATAACCGAAATGTTTGCACGTCGATCCATTTTCCTTGTGTATGTTCCGTGGAAAACGCGCTTTCCATGGAACATTTGCGAATTCCTTTCGAAAATTACCTGGAAACTATCATTGAGAAAATTAGATCGGCCAATTCCACCTTCTTCCAAGCTATTTAATTTTGTAGCGACGTGGTCATCGAATTACGGTTATACGGGAAAATCGTATCTACTTTTCCAATGATTACACCGTGCCATAATTATGCAACTTATTATTGAATACGTAGACTGTGGACAATTACGTATGCATGGCAATTATTCAATTTGCATAATATACTATGCGACAGAGTGAAATTGCAGAGTTACTTTTATCAAAAAGTAACCTAATACTTTCATAAACGCGCAATTCGCTCGATTTGAATGCTAATAAAAATATCAAAAGCCTGCTCCTATCAAATCAACGTACCAAATTCACTCTTGGCTGTTGTATTACCCAATTTGACGATACAAATTTAAAATTATTGGCAATAATAACCACATAAATATACATTAAAATGTTCGAAAGCATAGAAACTATAGCCAACACGGGTTAAGAAGTTAATAAATGTTACGAAAGAGATGGAAAACTTTGGAATCTTTTAGCGATCCTGATTCGATGACCATGCGTCTGCCTGTATTGCCTCTATATTGCCTAAATAAGAAATTAGTATTTTTCTTTAAAAAAAAAATATCTAATTTCCACGAATATTTATTTACCGAAGCAGATGACACAAATAAGTAATAAATTCCAAATCATTATTTTTCTATACTTTCAATTATAATATACTCTGTTACACACTGCACCTTCTCCAAGTTACAACCCTTGCAGAGAACAACCCTTGGAACGAAAAAACATCGTTGGCTCGGGGTGTTTTATTTGCTAGCTGGTCGTAAGTGGAAATTTATCGTTAGGCTGGACATTTTTAGTAGATATCGAGAATGGTATTTTCGTTCGAAGCGCAGTTACCGCTGACGAGCAGGAAGAAAGGCTTGTTCCTCGGTCGAGTCGAGCTACGTTCAAGCCTCTAAATCAAGCAAACAACCCTCTGAAAATGGGAGAGGCCGAGCAGTTACACAGCCGGCTGGTCATTTGCGGTCCCGGCAATGCCCAGGATTACGATGTCGCGATTCTTCCGACTCTCTGTCGCCTAACTTTTCATATTTATCCCCCCCAAATAAATTTTACGTCCAGCATTCCGATAATCGCCATTACAAACATCCTAGCGTTGAGATATAAGAAAAGTTGCTGCAAGTAGCAGCTGATTTTCATAAAAGTCAAGTAGCGAACTCAAACTACAACACGGCGATGAGATTTCAAGTAACAAGTTCCTTCGCTTCTCGATAGTGTACCAAAGGATGTTATAAAGATCGTTTAAAGAATATAAATATAGATTTAATTCCATTACATAAGTACACGATTAACGTTCAAATCTCAGGAAACAAATATTTTATTTCCATCCTCACTTTCCTGTATTTTACCACTTATCAGGTTGATCGATGGATGTAACTTTTGGACGATTCGTACAAAGATATAACGATAATACGTAAAATATAATATACTCGTATGTAGCAACGATATAAATGTGCATGCAACATAATTTTTTAATGAGAGATACACATTATATTTATACGGTGATCAGATAAATGAATTGCTACTTCGTTGTACATACACTTTGACGTGTTTTCTTCTAAAGAAACGCCGATGAATTTATTATTCAACCTAACAAATGCATTAACAAATGCATTTGCAAATTGTCTATATCTGGATACACCCGTCTACGAAAGATTTGTTGCGACGAATATGACGCAAGAGTTATTTGCGTAATTGCCTGGAGGTGACGCACAGATACACTATACGAGAAATATGTATATGTATAGCAGATTCACGCGATCAATGTTTTAACTAGGATCGAGCCACCCGATTCGTGTTCGTTATATCGACTGAATTTAATCGAATGAATTTTAGATTCTCCGACCGTTGCGTTTGACTAAAATTGCGCTAGGGTAAATTGTTTGACAGTCAGGCCTGAATTTCTAGCCATCGAATTTTAAAGCGGCGAGGTGGGTGGCTAGTTCGATTCACGAGTACTCGACCGCCGCGTGACGAAACTTTTAATCGAGCATACACACGAATATGTCTCCCTCGCTCCGTTGACTAGCGAGACGCTTCCTCTTTTCGTTCGCGTGTCCCGTTAAATCAGAAGCGGATTTCACACTGGCGATTTGTTATTTTCAACCTTGGAAGATCGTTCAGGCTTGCATTATCGCTCGTAAGTATCTAAACGCTTTTTTCGATTTGTAGCAACAGCGTATGGACATCGGTAAAATATGTGAATCAGCGAGAAACTAATGGCTAACAGCGATACTCATCGTTAGACTGCGGATATTCGTGCGAATTCAAATTTTTGTAATCACAAGCGAAAAGATGGAAACCAAGCAAAAGTTTGTCTCTAGTAAATGTCATAATAGGTACTATACTTTGGATATTTTATATATTGTTCGATATTACGCGCATTCTGTGTATTTTTACACTTTCGTATCCCTATGGAATCAACGAATATAAGTTTTAATTGTGCGATGAAAAATTAGCCGGCAGTCTGAATTTGAATACGCTATTTAAAATATAACTTTCTGATTTTAAACGTTACTACTGCTGTAACGTCTTTTTACGAGTTTAAAAAATCCTTCTTATCTGATCTATATCTTACAGTCTGTATAGATGTGACGGTATCGTATGTCACTTCAAAGGGAAATCATCCTTTGGAAATTGCAAAAACAGAAATTGTCGAGTTTTTTTTACAATCAACCAGAGAAAATGGGCTGTGTTAATTTATTTGTAGCAAAAGTTGGAATCTATAGATCAGGATGTATCTCTCGCAGTTGGGGAATTAGAAGGTTTCGTGGAATAGGGAAAATTATATCGAAGAGGTTACACGGTGTTTCCTTAAAACGAAACCAGCGCACGTATTCGACTAATCATACCGCCATTTCCTTTAATATCCGCAGATGGCCACCCTACCGAACCGTACTGCGGCACTCTTGCGAGTCTTAGGGACTTCCGGTGAGATTATACCGTCGACGAGAGCCTCGCATCCGGCGTCTAAATGTTTCAACTCCCACGCTTTCAGAGTTTGAAACCTCGTCGACCAAACAAATTCGAAACGACGATGTAAAATATTCTGGATCATCAATCATCGTAAATAAATCGTCTTCTATGTACGAAACTTGAACTATTCTTGGTGTTCGAATTTCGTACAACGTTTGATGATTTTAGAAGTATTTTAACATTCGCTTTTACGCTAAAGCATCGTCTAACTTTTTAAGTAAGCTTCTTGCAAACGAAGAAACTTTTTCGTTATCAAAAATTTATAAATATATACAAACTCATATTTCTCTAAATACAAGTAAACGATGGTGCTTAACCAAAGATGGGAATGCAATAGTGCAAAATGCAAACATTCATTATCGATGGAAAGTAAAAAATGTAGGTAAGAAGAGTACTCGATTCTATTAATTGTAAGTCACAGAACACACGTAATTGAGATTCTTAAACTACAGGAATACATAAATTCTTTACATCTCAAAATTCCAAATGAAATAATAATCTCATAGATTAATCAATAAATTCCTCGTCTCGCGTAAATGTTCTGATACATATATTTTCATGTTTTCTTATTCACAATTCATCGGATTTTCCTACCACGATATACAACATGCAGCTCGTTTATATTCCAAGATTCGAAACGAAATAACAATCTCGAAGATTATAATAAATTCCTAACTTTAGATTTTTCGCAGATGTATAAGCATCCGCAGTGCAGCGATATTTTTTCCTCGATCCAAGGAGATCTTCGTGTCGTAAAAAAGAAACACGCCGGAACAATTACTCGAATATCGTCAGCGTCAATTTTAGATCCGTCCCGTCGAAGGAACGCACAATTTTGTAACGAGAATAAAGCGTCCCTGCCGGATGCGGAATGAAACCATTTCGTCACGGACATTACTTCCTCCATTACCGGGCGGACTATTTCAGAGCAATAGGCTTTTTATTCGCTTAACACGATCCACGCACTAGAGTCCGGCATAGATATCGATAGTCCGAGCGCGGTTTAATGACGTGCGTGTGCTGCCAGAGATTTGGCCAATAAACGCCAGGATCGAAAGGGTGCTCCCTGGATTAAAATGAAAATGTCCACAAGGAAGATTCACCTTTTCGAAATAACTTCGCCCTCGTTTCGTTGTTAACACTTTTGTCGACCAATCGGGCAGATCTAACCCTTTTGAAATGTGTGTCGCTACACGACCGGTCGAGGGACTTCGCTTAACGAAATCTTGTTACTTTATTGCATTCATTGCATTTAGCAAGATCAAAAGTATTAGAATTTTTTTTTGGCAAAATATAATTCGATCGTAGGATCGCGGATAAATGTTACCGATTGATAGATATTAATTATACAGTGTATTATTATTCTATGGCTACGGCATGACAAAATTGATATACTTAAATATTGGCATCAACAAGAACGAAGTACGTTGTGATACAACTTTTTATTTCAGTCTGACAGCGAAAAACACATAGCCTTGATCACTTAAAAATTGTTTAAATTACGAAGTTTTTAAACAATTTCCCGAGTGTCTGAAATATCGAACCATTCGAAGAGAAAAAATGGAAATCTTCCCAAACCACTCAAAATAAAGATCTCCTCGTTTAGAAACTCGTCCATTAAAACCACTTTCCGACCAAAGGATCGTCTCAAATCATTCTGAACCAAAAATCTTACACAGAAAGTTGCGCCATCTGTTATGCACGAGTCATCCGGCGAAATAACCAATACTTCACCTCTTTTTTTTTTTTTAACCATTTTCCAACCGAAAAATCTTCTCAAACTGTACAAAACTAAAGTACTTTCTTCCCTGGAACCTGCAAAGTCTACCTATCACGCGTAGATACATAGTGATTCCGCTAAAGATCGCTTTAGAACTGAGACTGTTACTCTGCGATAAAAAAATCTTCCTAAATCACCCAAAATCAAAAATCTTCTAACATTAAAGACTTAAAGGCGTTATCCGTTGTGCACGAATCCACCGGTGAACACGCAAGAGTACCGCGACACAGAGGATAACTTTGCTGGTCGAGCGTGTGGGGTAGTCCGGGTCCGCGTAGCGGGATAAGGATTTATAGTTTAATATCTCGGCCGGCTGGGTCGTCGTCACATTTTCAAGCCCCGAGAGAAACTATACACGGAGCCACCCTCTCTCTCTCTCTCTCTCTCTCTCTTTGTCTCTTTGTCTCTCAGTCTCTCAGTCTCTCGGCAAGCCACCCCTTTTACGGATTCGCGCTCGTAGGCCCAGAGAGAAGACTCGCACACAATCGTGGCTCGCGTTCGTCCCTCTGCCCTTTCTAGTCGCGGCGAGGATTACCGAGTCAGGATTCCAAGGAAGATTTGTTTCGGTTTGATGGGGCCGTTTAGACGTGTAAACGCGCTCGTTAGATTGGAAAACGTGTGCACGAGGCATGACAGGAGAAAAAGAAACCGTTTCTTTTCTGAAGGGAGGAGGAAAGAGAAAAAAAAGAGAAACGAGCGGGAAGACGCGGTTTATTGGAAGCTCGCGGATATAAAATGGTGCGAGCAGAATTCATGGACACTGGAGAAACCGTGTCCTGGAACCGACAAATAAAACAGAAATCTAGCCGTTTGGCTTCCAGGAATCGAAGTTATTGGCGGGGGTGTAAGTTCTTGGAAATTTAGACGATCCGGGGGGTAGAATATTTGGAGGAGTTTATTTCTTCGTCGAGAAATTTTTCTCCCTGTTTCTTGTGTCCTTATTACTGGGAGAATTTTCGATTCTCGACGTGGAATTCTTTTATTGATATTACTCTTGTAATAGCATTTTGTAGAGATATTTGTATAAATTGCTTTTGGAAATTATTTACGATAGAATGGATGCAGTATAGTAAGCACATAGCAATTATGTTACTTAACAATAAGAATATGTTTTATCTTTTTTTTTCTAGTAGAAAGAAAATGTTGCTGCTTTCCAAACAAAAATGATTTCTCGCTACCGAAACCTACAATTTCATTTTAGAACAAGAACTCGAATAAAACTGAACAGGCCTGAAATTCTCGGTCTTCGCAGTATGAAAAATATCAAATTACAAAGTTGAAAGATACCAAAGCATATGACTGAAAAGGTAAAAAATCGATCGACAAACGATTGGTAATCTGGATCCAGGAGCGATGATTTCCAACACGTATGATCCTCGTGCTTGATTCTATCTTCGTCTAGGTCGCTCCTCAGGGACCCGGTGGCACCCTCGAGCAATTATTAATTAACGCTCCCCTCTCAAGGCATTAACGCGGCTAAGAGCAACCCCCTTTGCATCTCTGCCGCCTGTGTCGACCTCCTCCAACCCCTTGCTACTGGCTCAAAGCGTCACCAAGTAACGATACACCTTGCCTATGGAACGACACGCTTCGAGGAGGTCAAACCTCCACCTCTTCGACGACTTTGTTCCACAAAGAGATGAACCGCGTTACCTAAGACGCGTGAACTTATTACCTGTCATCCGGGAAACCCTCGTCTTTTACCTGTTTTCAGCTTCTATCGGTGGAAAAAGTAGCCAGGCTTTTTGTGGACCGGAAACCATTGACTCGCACTACTTGATTCTTTTTAAAAGCTTCTTTAATTCGTATTCGATGCAGGTAAATACGACGCTCGATTTTTATTCCAGCGATTTGTTGCCTGGTTCTTGGAGCAGACGCGATTGACTCGTACTACTAAATTAGTTGCCAAGATCTTTTTCATTTATATTCGACGCGGTTACATACAGAAGTGGATTTTTGTTTGCGCGAGTCGTTCTGCTTGTGGCGGATACGTGATTGATTCATACTACTAAATTTTCTTCAAGGTGCTTCAGTTTCAATTTGATCGAAGTCTAATGTAATTGAGTATTGTTTGAGAAGTTAATTTCTATTTATGCCAAGGGCTATTTAGTTCGTGAGTCAGATATAATTGATTCGTCTTATTGGATTATCTTCCAGTTTTTTTCTGTAACTTAACCAAGATTGATTATTATTTGTGCCAGTTATTATTTTGCTCATCAAATACATGTAACTCGGAAGATTGATTATTATTTGTGTCGGCTGATATTTTGCTCCTGGATCAAGCATGATTGATTAGTATTACTGATATTCTTTCCGAGACTCTTCAGTAGCTTAATGAAGATTCCAATGAACTCGAACATAATTTTGAAGATTAATTTTCACTCGTGTCATTTGTTATTCTACTCACGGATCAGACGTGACTGATTTTTACTACTGATTTCTTTTTAAATTCCTTCGATAACTTAAATCTCTATCAAGATTCCGATACAATCAAGCGTAACTTTAAAGCCTGATCTTAATTCGCATCACGTTGTTATTTTCTTCCTGAAATAGACACGACTGATTCATACTACTAAACAAATCCAATTGAAATAATTGTAAGTACAACTTGCAAAAACTCAAGTTTCATTCCTGTCAAATGTTACTTTCCTGGATCAGACATTATTGACCTATACTACTGAATCATTTCCCAGGTTCATCACCTGTATATAACTACATAATTCTAAGATTCTAATCCGACAAAACGTAACTTTCAATGCGAATTTTCATTCCTGACAGGTATTTCACTCTTCCTTTCTTCCCATTATTTTTTTTTTTTTATTTCTAGCGAAAGCTATTGGACTCGTATTACCGAATTCTTGCAGAGAAAATCGCAACAGCACGCTACCACTTTGACTCAACCAAACGCCACGAAAAGAATTTAGTTTCTGTTCGTGCTGTCTCCATTTGAATCCCTTTAGCTTCTCTTTAAACTCGTAATCAGGCATCAAGCTCACGCATGGTGCAAACTAAACGTCGTTTAAACGCAGTACACAGGCGGGCGTTTGTCGAGAGAAAAGAGTAGCTTGGTTCCATAAGGATCACGAGTGCTGGTCAGGTAGTACTCGCGATGTACTTGGGGAATACGCGTGCTCCTAAATCAGGGTTGATATCCTCGAAACAATTGGACCCTCCGAGGATGGTGTCCGGCAGCAGGCACTGGCTTGGCCGGGTAGCACGGAAGAAGATTTAATTAAGCCGGGACCGATTTATCTCCCTGACAGCTAACCCCGTCCTTTCCACCCTGTCTTCCTCCTCTTTCGAATCCTCGGCCCCTGAAAGCCCACGACACGCTCTAGGTGGCTGGACCTAGCCGAAGGGCGAAACCCTTTCGCTCCACGTACTCGCTTAGGTGTTGCTTATATCGATACCATTCCACGTGCATTCGCCTTTGTCGATAGCTTCTAACTACATTTAGACGACAATCCAGGCATCTATAAATCGATATTTAATTCTTTTGGCGCAAGTCGGCGGTTCGAAGGGGTTGATTATAGGATTTTAGTAATGACGGTGCGAATCTGTTTCAGGAAACGGTGCTCACTTACATTCTTTGTATCAAAGGTATATTTAGATTCGAAATATACTTGGACGATAGTTCGAGCATGTACAATTTAGTTCTTGTATTAGAGGTTGGTGGTTTCGAGGGTTGATTAAGGTATTAGTAACGAGTGCGTAATTTTTCTTCGAAGTTCTAACTATGCTTATTGTTAAACGGCAATCGAAGAATCTGTAAATTGATATTTAAATGTTCTGTTAGCGGTTGACAGTTTTCATGCACGATTAGGATTTTAATAATCAGGGTGTCAGACTTCAGAATTTTCAGTATCACGTATACGTCTGTCTCGTCGTTGAAAATAAATTGCCAAGATCGCTGGTCCAAGATCTCTATTTTTAAATTAATATGCAGTAAGGTAGGCTGTGGAAAATAGTTTTCATCGGTAAAATTAGAATCCTGTAACGAAAGCTTTTACAAGGGTTATACTCATACTACTAATTAGGGAGAATTTGTTCACGGCTTAAAATGCACGGCGCATAAAAGTTAAATAATTTAATTTCGCTCTACTTTTATTATTTTTATAACGAATGAGGTTCTGGATCCAATTACGTTCTCCTCGATATACCATTGTAATCGGATAATTAAAAAATAAAATTCTCTAAACTACTTTTTCTCTAAAAATAAAAAAAAAAAAAATAAATAAAATGGAATTATCCAATACTATAATTCCTAAAAATTTATCAAAATATTTCCTAATTAGCGTACTTAGCATTGAAGTTGGACTCGTCGCACCTCTATCCCCTGATTAATTAATTATATAGAAGATACGGAGCGATGGATAATAGACTCGTCGGAGATATAACGTAGCCTAATCGTAGATTGGTAGGTGCAACAGTCTTCCTTGGTTCCCACATTCCGCGATACCTATTTTCCGTCGTGTCAAACTAACCGACAGGAAATCCCCGATGTTCGGGAATGTATACAGACGTTGCTCCGTGCATCGCAAACTATCGAGGGAGGCTAATTCACCCACAGAGATCTCAATAACGCGATTTCATGATAATACATCTCATCCCGCCGCATTTCCATTCACCAATTCCAACTGGCACTCTCTCTTTCTCTCTCTCTCTCTCTCTCTCTCCCTCCCTCTCTCTCTTCATCTACCGCTAATCTCGCTTTCGTGACTTCCGTTTATCGTCGTTCATCCCCGTTCGTGCTTCGTCTTTATTATTCTTCAATCACTTCGACACATGGAGTGAACAAAGTTTTCCTTTGTCACTTTGATATTCATCTACGTTATTAGCCAAGACTAACAAGCAATGCACAGTAGTTAACTGCTTTTTACCTATTGCCTTAGTAGGTTCGTTAGAGGTTTCAGAAAATCGATTTTGGAGATTTGGAACCTACACAGAGATTTGTTCCAAGTATTATAACGAGATTTTACATTTTTGAACTTCCCACACACGAGCAAACACCTGTGTCATACAGCATTTTCTCCATTTCTTCCACATCCGTCTCTCAACAACCTCAAACCATCAAAATAGGAAAACCTCTTAACGTCCAATCGTCTTAAAAACGCAATAAACTCACTTCCTTTCTCAATTATCAACGATCTACGATACTTAAAGACGTGCATTCTTATACCCGTGCTATCATAAAACCTCCCTTAAGGTGCACACTCGAGAAAATGTCAACGACTTATTCGTACACCGTTTCTCCTTAAAACCTCTCAACATCCAATCATCCGCTACTCGTTCGAGCCTTCCTGGAAATATACTTTCTCGATAACAGAGTCACGTTCCTTCTACCACTGCTATTACAACGTGCCTCAGCATGCACGTTTACAAAGACTGAACAACGCACGCAAAGAATCGCTAACTCATCGTATCCCACAGAAATCAATGAAAAATCCTGCATATCCATATTTGCTGATAATCTTCGCAAGAGACTTCCAGAGGTCCAGAGACCCTGGCGTTGTTTTCCACCTCGATCGCGGGTTGCACACAAGGTGCAGGCAAGGGTGGTAGAAAGGTGGCTAGATAGCGAAGAGTCGGGTCGGGGGGAGGGTTGGAAGACAAGGAGAGAGAGGCGAAGAGGAAGCGAGTCGAGGGTGGCTGTACGTCGATAGAGCGGCGCGCCACGGAGGCCAAGATACGACACCGCCGCCACCGCCGGCAGACCCGTAAAGGGGCGGGGGTTTTCACCCTTCTCCGTCTCGCCGATAGAAAGCTTCTCTTTCCGTTTGGTCGCCGAGTGGCGAGGCTTTCCACGAGGGGGTGAGCGAAGGAACGTTCCCGGGGGGTGAGAAACTCCGTCCTCCTGCCTTTCGAGGAAGCGCATCAGAGAAAGACGCTCCTCGCTCTGCCTTTCTTCTTCTCTCGTTCAAAGGGTGGCTGCTTCTTCTATTTGTAACTCGGCAGATGTTACACACCGGCGGAAAAACGCGTTGCCTAGGGAGGGCAAACGGAATTTTTAATCGGTGTCTAGCCTCGCCATTTTTCTCCCTCGTTTCTCGTCCTCGTTCCTGCTTCCAGAAGGTGTGATTGGGACTTTGTGTTTGGACTTTGCCAGCGATTAGGGCGGACGAGGGCGAGTAACGAGGATCAGGGCGGTTTTGAGATTAGTAATCGCAAATTGATTTGCGAGGGTGAAAGCAGGGCTATGTCTGG
This sequence comes from Bombus confusus, assembly GCA_014737475.1. Lineage (NCBI taxonomy): Eukaryota > Metazoa > Arthropoda > Insecta > Hymenoptera > Apidae > Bombus > Bombus confusus. Next base: position 513,153 of record JACXIV010000051.1, read on the forward strand.
TATTTGGAATTTTATCGGTTTTATTTTAATCGGTGTCCAGCCTTTCCATTCTTCTCCCTTGGTTTTCGTCCCATTCCTGCTTCGAGAAGCTGCGTTTGCGACTCTGCGTTTGGATTTTGTCAGTGATTAGGGTAGATGAGCAAAGCTAAAGAGCGATTTGGTTATTGATGGGTGGTTTTCGAATTATTAATTGCAAAACGAGTTGGAGGTTTGGAGAAAGCGAGCTTTGAGAGGATAGTAGTAGATGTAAGTTTAATGTTTTGAAGATTCACGGTTCTTTAATGCTTACGTTTGATTGACTTACTTTGCGAGTATAGTAATTCGAGTTTTTAATCCGTGTCTAGGATCTCCCTTCTTCTTCCTCGTTTCTCATCCCATTCCTGCTTCACTTGCAGATTGCAGCACTGTGCTTGGATTTTGTGAATGATCAGGGTAGACGAGGAATAGCAACGAGGATAAGGTTGGTTTTAAAATGTTTAACTGGATTAAAGGAAAACAACGTTTGGGATAAATAAACATAAATAATACCTATATATCTATTTATGATTGACTGTATAAACAAATTTTTCTAAAAATACCTAAACATTCTTTGAAAATGCCATAGTCAAATAAAAAACGAAAATCGTTACATTCAGTCGACTGTCATAATTCTATATATAATTTTAAAATAACTAGTACAGTGGCCACAAAACATATTGACTCGCCGTTGTACTTATTATATCATTTACGTACTAATTAATTAGCTGCGAGTATATTAATAAATTATCACCCACCGGTAATTTCATATCGCCACAAAAATTTGATACTATGAAAATAAAATACGTAGAATCTAATAAAAAAGAAAAAAAAACAGACACTTTATTGGATACCGTTCATGGCCACCGTATATAATCCTAAACTACTATATAAATTATTTAAAGTGATCGAAATAATTCGATATAGGTACAGTAAGCTGTGGTAGCGATCGAGTGGCTATAGGCTCGGCACTTTTCCAGCGGTGGCGCGCGTTCAGGTGCATAGTTGGCGCGCGCGAACAGGTGCACGCAGAATTACGCGTCCGGCCGCATATGTATATAGATGCACGCACGCGTCTATATGTATATATAGGTGTGTGTATATATATATAGGCGGCGTATGTCGCAGATGGAGTCGGGTAAGCTGGTGAGTATCGGTATTCGGTTAATTATGGTCCCCCATCGGAGCTGCATGAATTCTTGACGCGGGGGGTGTTGCAACGCTCCGTGCCATGCGCGCCTGTCATATCGCCAGCAACATTGCTACCAACGTCACGCGTCCATAGGTACGACAGGATTGTATCGCGACACGATCAGCTTAATTTGCCCGTCACACCTTCCTTTATGGAAAAACTCCCTTCCTATATCGGTATGTTACTGTTTGCCACGTTTACTTGGCATAGGTTCCATTATAGGATAGCTTTATCGTATCGGTGGTCGTGGAAAGCTATGGTCGATGTTCGTGTATTAAGATTTTCCAAAGATATAATTTTGAAGTTACCTTTTGACGCTGTTCGAGAAACAGTCTACTCTCTTCATGACACACATGTGTAATTGTGTCGCGGGAAGGTGAATTGGACATTTTGAGAAATATATTTTTAAGCGATGTTTTAATTCTCAAGCAATATTTCAGATACGTGCGTGTATATCTTTAAACAGCACAAATATTTCGTGCAGTATTTTATGCAAAAGTTTTAATAATTTTTTGAGATTAAAGGATTTATTTTTAACACTCCATGGAATAAATCATTCGTTATTCTCGATGGAAATAACAGATTTATCATTATGCAGTGTGAAACGTTTTTCGCTAATACTATTACACAGCTACTACGATTACTATTGCTTCTCTTTCGAATAATGTTCGATAATAGCGCAAATAAAACGAAGTGCAAATATATCGAGGACGTCATAGTTCATATGAGAGGATGGGAATTATTATACACGATGGAAACACGCGCAGCAAGACAAAGTTCGATTCACAAGCGCAATTTCACATACTTTTTATGCATTTTCCTTTACAATTTACAGAATGTTTATTTCTCTCACATATAATATACGGCGCAATGAACGTGTCAAATCCTATTACGAAAATCGTTACTCCTACAATTCTTCGAAGATGAGCACGCTTTAAGAAAATATATATCAAGCTTCATAGATGTTTCTCAATTTTATTAATTTATCCACACTACAATTTTCAGAAGGCGAATCTTCGAATCTTGCGCAGAATAAAGCTTCCTTTTCACCAACGAATTTCAGAGTACACCGAGTAACTACGAAACGGAGGAATATCCAGACGAAAAGACTTAATAATTCGATCGAGTCTGGACGCCCGACTCGTGATATCCGAGGCTAGATACGAGATCGTCCGGCGAGGTGGTTTTCGTGAAAAATATCGCTCGTTTTACACGCGCTACACATCGAGGCTACGTTAAAGTCGAGAGTGTGGGAGTTGTATTTAATTAAACCTCCAGGGGCTGAGCTGATCGAGCATCAATACCCAGTGGTTCTCTGACTTATTGAATCACCGGCGGATGTTGATTGTATAATCAGTTTGTTAAATTCTCCCCCTTCTGTTTACCCTTCGGATCTTTCATTCCGCGGCTTTTTCCTGCGAAAAATTTCTCATTCTCTTCTCCGATTGCAATTTTCAACTTCGCTTTCAATCCTTGTTCCTTTATTTTTTTTTTTTTAGGAAAATCGAGTATCGAATACTTTTGAGATCTGGATTTTGCACAGAATTGTAGGAAGCATTTGATTTGTTTATATTAGAAAATCAGTCGAATGCAATTTCTATATTTCTCAAAGAATTTTGCGGAAGTTCTGCACGTTGTTCTGTCTACGTTTAATAGATTTAACGTGAAACTGAAATGGATTCGAGCGTAGTTTGCACGCGACACTATACTCGCTTGCTACACTATATCTCGCTTTATGCTATTTACTATATGATGTATTTAAACAAATTATTTGCCAATACTAGCGTCGTGAAATACATTTACATAGTACGGGTTAATATCGATAAGAGACATAACTCATCTTACGAACAGTATTTGGAATATTAATAATTGGAATGTTTCATTATAAAATATGCTCCATGTCGTAGTGTTCCACGAAAAGATCAGAAACTACGTCAGATGCGAAGATTACAGAGGAAGAACACAATGGTTGATACTTTCTATATTTTAAAAATTATGTTAAAATCTAATACGTTGTTAATCATCCCCCTGTTGTCAAAATTATCTTCGTATTTGGTTACGGAGCTAACCACGTGCCTTTTCATTCTCTTCAAAGCGTTTAAAATATTGCACGTCAAAATACAAAAATATCGAGGGTATCATTGCTCATATTAATAATTATATCTTTGTCCTCCACGAAACTTCGTCGACTTATTAGCAATTTTTAAGACCAAATTTTTAAACTTAACAGTTGCTTTCGTTTTTAGTCACGTTATGCTAAAATCCTGCTGCTTAATCGTAAAACCACATTAATATCAGGGAATGAATAAAAATGGACTCATCATGTTTTCACCTATGATATTCGCGTTTGTAACTCCATTCTGCGTGTTTAAAAAATTCACGATTCGTGAGATATCGTCTCTGCAGATGCGGATGCTTTTGAGCGGGATGAACAAATCTTGTTGGATCAACGTGTGCCGGAAACGGATACACATCGGTCGTAATTCGTGGCCGCACAAGTGCAGCGCAATTAATTTTCTCGCTGCAACTGCATCCGCAGTCTTTCCGCGTTTCGGTGGTTGCTCGGCGCAGGCCAACCTTTAATCTCAAAGCGTCGGTGCTGCCTCGTAGAATGAAACGTTCCTTCTTCCTAGAAATATTCCGCGAAACCGCCGAAATCTCCGCCTCGAAGCGGTCAGCCATTCTCCATCAGTGAACCGACCGAAGAATCACCTCGACGACCGGAATAACTTCGTTTGCCCGTCGTGAAATATTTCTCCATATTTGACACGAGATGCAGAAAAAATTGCAAGCGAACAAAATTTTCGAAGAACGAAGGAACATTTCTCTTAGATTTGTGGAGCACTTTGGAAAGCTACATTTTATAAATTACAGACTACGAAGTTCATTAAGAGATATTGTAGGGCTTTCAGATATACATAATACAACGCACCGGAAAGAAATGTGCAGTAAAAGATCTTTTAGGATTTTTTTTTTTATAATGCGCTGCATTGTAGATTCGATATTCTATAAGGGATCTTTTAGAATTTTATTTTTCAAGATATAGGCTGGCACGATGGAACGTTGAGAATAGTTATATGTATATTCATTATTGAGCATAATTTAGAGAGTTGAAAATTATCATATAGCAGTTAAAAATTTGGAATCACTTCCTGCATTGCACCTATGTCGATTCTTTTATTAATTTTGTTACTATTATAGTTCGAAATTAATATTACAACTATATCAGTAGAAATTTTCTCTGGTTCCATAGATATTCGACAAACCTGGCGATCTTTTAAACCAGAAACTTGCGTTCTCCTAAATTTTCAAATTTTGCGGACACGTAGCGATTTTAGTAGTCTTTAGCCAGTACTGCGTACAATTTTACTCGAAGAAGTTCAGATAACAGCAGAAATGTTCTTTAGTTTCGTGCATCTTCGACAGACGTGTTTTCCAAGGTAACGCAAAATTTCCATTTGACTTTCTTCTGCATTCTTTGAATTTCACAGCAACGTACAGTAATTACAAATTTCCGCCTCCTGCCAATGTACACGATCAGTTCTAATTGATTTCTGTACTTCTAACGTGGTGTATTTAATTTAATACAACGGCGAATAGATCAAAGACTTACACCGCGTTTGCGGCAACAAAAATCCCGTCTGCTCCTGAAGTAACGCGGAATAAGAGAAAAAAATCTGGAAAATCGGTTGGAAAGAATGTTGTTCACAGGGATTCCGATCAGACGAGAGGATTAGCATCGGGAATGAGAACCGAGAATCCCTGTCGGCGGGATGTACGGAGGTTTGCGAAGCCTTATTAGCGATTTAGGGTGATTCCAGCCCCTTGTAGTATCGGCTGCAGGAAGGCCAAGCCCCGCTACGCCACGCCGGCGGGAATTAAAAATCGCTAAATTCGGTTACGCAGCCTTCGCTCTGGCTGTTTCGTTTCATCTCCGGTAGCTCCCCTGTGTTTCGGCCCGATCGCTCGGTGAATTTGATCGAATTAAAAGTTGCCACTGGAAGGAGAAAGTACGAACGCGATGCCTCCATCGGAATTCGAGGCGTCGAGAACGAGGCGTTTAACGAGTTTCAGGTGTCTTTTGTTAAAGACGATTTGGATTATATTTAGTAGTTATTTAGGGCTGAAAATTTATTCTATTGAACGATATACAGTTTGTAGCGTTTTTTGCATATCTATTTTTTTAATAGGTCAATTTATTTGATTGTTATACGTTGGCAGAAGGTGGAAAGGAAAGAATTAAGGTATGGCGATGAGAGAAAATTCTCCTGTAATTTACGTACGAAACGTTCGACTTTTAACGACTAATATTTTATCAATTCTCAAACGCGTTATTACAAAGGTAAATGTTGAAAGATATTGTAAATATTATAAAGGTATGCGAGAGAGAAAATTCTCAGCTCTGAAAAGATACTTCTACGATGATACACGTATAAGGATAAAAATATTTATTGGAGAGGAAGAAGATTTAAAAGGTTGATATAAAATCAGACATTTCACGTGTTGGTACCTAATTATTTTCAACGAAACTGTTTCAATCGTGATATCTCATATAAGATAGACTACAACGAAACTTTCTACAAAGCCTTCTGTTGTTATCCAGTAATTTATAACGCCCAGTTCTTCCTAATTCTAATTTCGAACGAATGTCTGACGCATCATCGACTTGTACTACTAACTTTCGGTACAAATACTTCTTACTCGGATTATCGCAATCATACTTTTTACTTCAACGAAACTGATTCAATTTCGTCTGTTCTTGTTATTCAATAGCTTCTAAAGACAAGGCATGTCTGACGTATCACTCACTTATACTACTAGCGATCGCTACAAATTACTTTTTACCAAGATCATCGGAATTCTTTGAGAAGAAAGGGTACAAGGGAGGAAAGGAAACTAGTAGAAGAGTATAGAAACAGCGAGAATTGTTTAAATAAGTCCTACTCCTAATCAATCTTGCAATCTCCTCCCCTCTCCAAGATATCAAAAAGTAATTTCCACCCTTCCTATGTAAATCAATATATTCGAAGAAATCAAGATTTAAAAAATGAGAAACATTCACAAATTATTAGCAAAAGTCAGAGTAAAGAGTCGAGCTTCTCGATCAACTTCGCGACTCTCGATCCCCAAAGTTATTAAAAAATAATTCCAGTCCTGCCTAAAATAAACTCGTCCCGTTCTTTCGCCCGGAAAATTCTCTCGTAACAAACGTTCGCACATCGATGGTCGATCCACGGCCGGAAAAAATCCGTGTCGGTGTCGATTCGAGATTATTTTTTGTCGGTGAACCGTCGCGGTCGGTCGGCGGGGCAGGTTTCTAGTTAGTCGAATCGACGCGCGTCCCGTAGGGGATGAAACGATATTATTTGGCTGTCGCGTGACCGCCGCGGGCGCGCCTCCCGCTTCGGCAACGTTAATTCCATGCATTTAAATTGTCATTAGCTGGCTTGCAGCCCCGGACGATAGCGCTTATGCAACCGTGACGCCGTCCCTGACCCTTCTTTCGAAATTCTCCGGGAACTTCAGCGAAGATTCGTCGAGAAGCAGGTCGACGATCCGCTTGCAGTTTGATTACGACACTAACTGGTGGTATTTTTTAAACTTTCGCGACGAATGCTTCGCATGCTTTGATATTATTTCTTGCAGATACTATGGACGAAAGTTTGAAGTTATTATACGTGTGTTGTATAGAAATGTCTAAGCATTTGGAAAGATGTTAACTCAGAATTTTGCTACTTCAGGAGAATATTCTTTGTTGCAATTGAAAGATATTATTGTTGATATTTACAGCGCCGATTTCGAATTCTACAGTTGTGATAAAATTAAGCAGCAATTCTTCTTAATTTCCTACAGTGATGTATTTTATTTGGTAAATCATTGTTGGAAAGACCGTGTGGCGAGAGAAAAATAAAAGATGAAAGATTGGAAATTTTAGAAATTAGGAAATCTTTTGAAAGCGACAGTGAATGAATTCTCCATTACCATTTTTCCTTTGTCCTGTGCTTCGTGGAGGGACGTTTGCAGGTACTGGATTTATTAAATTTTTGCAAATATACAATCATTCCAAATCTCTTCCGAGGATACTCGCAAACATCCTCATTTCCTTCATCCTTCTTTCTTATCATTCCTAATATTCTCCAACTCCTCCTTTCCCTCTGAACTGTATTTTTTCTGATCGATCCTCCCAACCAAATTTCTTTTCTACGCCCCCGATCTTCCAGGACCAGAAAGCTCGCAGGAATCGTCGCGAAGGCTCGTATAGAATCGCGTGTAGAACCAAAACAGAGGAGACGCGGAGACACTGAACCACGATCGCGTCACTATAGTTGGAAATTTCGCGTGGCAGAATTATGGCCCTCCGAGGTGTCGCTCTCCAGAGCCTGTCTCCACTCTCTCTCTCTCTCTCTCTCTCTCTCTCTCTCTCTCTTCCTCTTTCCCCGGTCCACCGTTCCATTACGACAACGAAACAAAAAGAAATGGACACTCGCGTACACACGCTAACAAAGGCGCCGTAGGAAGGTTCGAAAAAAAGAAAAAAAGGAAAAAGGAAAAAGGAAAAAGGGAAGAACAGCAAAGAGAAGCAAAATGGGAGAGGAAGAAGGGGAAAGGAGAATCGGAGGATCGGTTTTAAAGAAGAGGAGGAGAGTCGAAGCTCGTAACTTCTTTTCCCAAGCTCGTTTAAAAGTGATAAATGCGCAGCTGGGAATATGACTGAGAAAAATAACACGGAGGAGTGCGTGCTGAAAACGCGGGGGCGGAAAGTGGGTGTGAGGGGGATCGGAGTCGTCGATTGGGGCTCGAGGAATCGAAAAACTAATATCCGCCCCCGGAGGCCGTTTGTTTCGTATTGTTTCGGACGCTCGCCTCCCAGGCGGTTGTCTTCCAGTCGTGATTGAGTGTCGCCATTCTTCATGGGTTTCGCGCCCGAGCTTTCTATTCCTTTTTCTCCGTCGCATCGCGTAACGATGAGACCAGGCAAGGGTAAACATCGGGCAGGGCGCGAGAGGGCCCGGGAAAGGGTGCATCGACGATTCGTTTGGTTTTCGTTCGCGAGATACAGGAGGTAGAGGGCAAGCTGGATGAGTAGAAAATGCACCTTAGATTTTGGAATTTTGGATTTTTTGCAGGGTAGCTCAAACAGAACGCAGTTTAAAGGTTTCTTTGGTGATCAACGTGATTTAATACGAAGAACTGTAGGAATCTGTGCTCTAGAATGAAGATAAAAGAGTATATATATATATAGGAGATTTTATTTATTACTATTTCACAATGTTTGTCTTTGTAATTAAGGATTCAAATATTATCGATGTCCAAGTAAATGTAATCTAGAGTAGCCGGGATTAAATACTTTGAAATGCACGAAGGTGGGCTGGGAAGTTTAGCTCTTATACTTTATATATATGTATACGCTATATACTATACCTATTTACCGTATGCTATAGCTAAATATTTATACAGAAATAAAACTTACCAATAAGAAATGAACGGGATCGATACAATACTACGAACTAGCCAATCAGAATATCCAGAATATCTTGAACCACTATTAACCACTCTATCAAAAACTTGCAGACATCCATCTTGCGCGCGATTCAACAAATCTCCAAGTGGCGAAGTTGAGACGTATCCTGATACACGCATCCAGTGCAAACGTTGTATTCGGGGTCGCGTAATTCATTCCGCGGAGGGTAGTGATGAACGACGGTTGTGGGACAGCCGGGAGGACGAGGTTTATCGGTAGAGAGCGACGGTGGCAAGGGTGAATCAGCCCTTAATAAGCCAAAGTGCACGCGAGCTGCGAGCAAAAGAGAAGCTTCTTCTCTCCTGCTTCTTGGTCATACACAGCGAGAAAGAAGATCGTACGGGAAGCTGCTCGCCTGACAGATTTATGATCGAGGCAGCTATCGTTTCAGAGTCTATCTTTTTGATACTCGAAGGAATTACGGGCCCTTTGCTGAGTTTGTCTTGTGCGGGAGATTTTATTAGGATGATTTGTTAGATTAATACCAGAATCAACAGAATATTACTACAATTAACAATATTGCTATTAACTGGAATTACCGAAACAAAGACTTATTTACCTCGTTCTAACAAGATCGTAGGACGACGAATCCTTGCAAAACTATATTTAATCCCAGCTACGAGACACGTCGTAGTTCAAAATTATTCCCAAACCGTTCTACATCAAAACCACTGAAAAGAAGAAAAGACAAGCCAGCACTAAACCACGTAACAAATTCTATTTAACGTACCTAACTCTGGACTTCTTCATTTCTCGCAGAAACGATTCACCGCTCGGTCAATCGACACGATACTCCACCCTTGCAACAACTATAAAGCTCCGCCAGAAACGATCGGGAAGACGTTCGACCGAAAGTGTAACTGATGAGAAAACGTTAGAATCATCGATAGACAGGTGTACGCAAGCGATCGGACGAGAATCGAGATAGAGGGTGGCTATTTCTCTGATGATGCGTTACGCTTAATCCGAGATTAAAAGCAGACCGTGATGCGCAGTAAAGTTTAATGCTAACGCCGGCCAGATCCTGGACTCTGGTAGTCCTGAAATCAAGGGATCAGCCTGTTTGTCGAGGACGGTCACTTATTAATGCGGGCGCAGGGCCAAAGTAATTCCCCGGCCAGGGCGTAGCTTACCGAGGACTTAGCCAATATTTCAATCCTCTCGCTAATACCTATCACATACTAAGAAACCTGTCTGCTGAACCTGCTGGAAGACGCCGCGACCAAACTTTGCTCTCCAAACGGGATACTTGGTTTTCCAATGTCTTTCGAATCGATCTGTTGGATTTGATATCGGTAAGCTTTATATCATAGCAATTGGAAGCATATATAAGCGTTTTAGGATCGCGATTAGTAGGATCGTTTCGCGAGTATTCGCACGCGAAGTTTGAAGATGCAAAAATGCATCAAATGCACGTAACAAATGGACCGACGTATAAGATACGCAAAGTAGAATATTGCAAACTTTATCTTTCGACTAATTGTTCGATCGTAGACAAATGTGTATGTACTCAGTTACATCGTTAACGTAATTTTGACAAAAGTATTTTATACCTAGATTCAGCTCTTTTATTTGTGCTCGTAAAAACACGAATTTGCATAAATATTCGCGGTGACTAGATTACGATAGGAAATACTGAATCGCGATATGCAAAATCATCCCTCTGATTACAATTATCGTCTGTCAACGTGCGTAAGCATCGATTGACTCGTCACACTGTCGCGCCATTAAAGATCTAATCTTCTCTACCTCCTCCTCCTCCTTCCGAAAAAGAACAAGAAAAAGAAAGAAAGAAGGGAAAGGCAAGTTTACCATGAAGGCGATTTCTCGAAGATCTCCCTCGGCTAACATAATCGGCGATAATAGTCGGTCCGCTTCTAAAAACGGGAAAACTTTCCTACGCCATCATCCCCCGTCGGTTTCCAAGACGTCGGCCGGCTTCCCCCCGGGCGGAGAAGTTGGTTTACCACCCCCGGGGGTGGTTAGCGGGTCTAGTTAAGGGGCGTCTTAATTACCCACCGTAATGAACACCTTGTCGTAAAAACTTGCGCCGGTTTAATTATTTCAGAGCAGCCGCCTAGCTGGCTTGCCTTCCTGCCTGACTGCTTGCCCGATCTCCTTCCTCGTTTACCCTCGTTTTCGGTTAAAACCGCCCCCCATAACAGGCTAAACGGAACTGACAACGCCAGTCGAACGTTTCTTTCCCAATTACCAGGGGACGGCCTGCTACAGCCCCCTACTATTTTACTGATTTTTAGCAAGAGAGGAGAAGTCCAGCGTGGAAATATTCGAACAGGCAGATTATTGTTGGTCCGTTAATGTTCCGAGTTTCAACTATTAGTAAATTGAGAGCTAATACGAACAACGGGGGTGTATGGTTACGCTTCATTCTGCTTTCGGTAATTTTTTAATGGAAGAAATATATCGAGGATAAACCGCCTTTTTCTATTGTTTGGAGGAACATCTTTGAAAATGTTTCCAGTGTTTTGAGTTTTAAGTATTAGCGAAGTGGAAGTTAATCAGCGTTACGTTACTTTGGATTTATAAGTTTCTTAAAGAAGAGATTACGCTGAAAGTTAAAAATTAACATCTTCTTCGGTGTCTTTCTATAAAATTAGAAATAGAACCGATAGAATGGGAGTGGAACTAATTACGGTACACGTTGTTTGGATAATCGAATAACTTTATATTCATATTAAATGAAAACCTAGTTTCTAGAGTTTCTTAATAATAAAAGTTTAACAATTTCCTTTCATTTCTATCATTAATTCTCAATTTTTCTTATGTAAAGCTTCGTTCGTCAAATTTTCCACCAATCGGTATTTCGACAACGAATCGTTCTCGTAATCGGTGTTCTGATAATCAAGATCTTACTCCACCTAACCCGTAACCCATTCACTGCTAGGCAAATTTAGAACGTCTTGCCCTGGACGCTAAAATATTATTTGAAAGACAGCATGGAATTTCACGAAATCTATATATTATTATATAAATATTATTATACATAAAATATTACTATATAAAATTTTCGTTCGTCCCTTCTAATAATTCCTAAACTCAAACTTACTCCGTGGCCAACTGCAATCGATCTAAACTTGTAGCGCAAAGTACGAGATATCTCGTAGTTGACGGCGAACGACTTAACCATTCTGATCTTCCACGCGTTCCACTTTTCCCATTTCCAATTCTATCTGTCTCGTCGGAAGAAACTCATAACACTTCCTCTAGAAATGTCCGTTATCCGCGAGGAAAAGAACTATAAGAGAAGAACAAGAAGAAAAAATCAGCGGAACCAGCGGGAATCGAGCGGCAAGCTAACGTTTCGAATCTCCGGCACCTTGTTTCCTGCTTACGTGAAAGTCATCGAGCTCTGGTGCAGGCGAGGAGAACGCAATAAAGGCGCGTGCCCATCTACGACGCGGCGTCGAATCCAATTACACCCCCGCTGGATGGCAATACTTTTTAAGGGTGCGTCTGCAACGGGAGAACACGGAAAGGGCCCCGGGTACAGCCAGCTATTGCGGCGCACGGTTTGCCGTCTCTCGCTTCTATAAATTCGCGGGAATTAAACGAAAGAATGCGGTCTGCCTCGACGTACGAGCACACCCCCGTCCCACCGACCTTTAAACCCCCAACCCCTTAACCCTATCCTATCTTTCTCTATCTCGTTCGCCGTTTCACGGTTACATTTTTCTCCCCACTTCGCCGCCCCTTTCCGCTTCGCGAAACCAAGCGGCTCATTTTTGGGGGCTCGTTGGATTTTTAATTAAGGCCGCGGCGGTGACTCCCACGCCAAGAATGCACGGTATCGTGCGAGGTATTTTTGGCCGAAAAACCACCCCGCCGCTCTGCCTATTCCTACCTCTCTTTGCTCTGGTGCGTCCTTGTTCGTTGGTCGAGGAGGACAGAAGCCTCTGGGCCAACGTTATTTAATAACCACCCGTTCGATCGTTTCCGTAAGAGTCTTCTTTGCTTTCTTTTAACCGTTACCGGGGGTGAACGATGGCTTCTGATGGTCAGATGGGGTGTCGGATGGTTTGGCAAGTTATTTCGAGAGGTTTCGTAAGAGTGGTTGTCGAGATTGGGGAATATCAGAAATGTCGAGGGATGTGGTTGGGAATAAAATGTTGAGACGACGTTGACTGCCAGTGATCGACCACGTGTATTTTCAAACGATTAACTTCGCACTTAATCACTAACAAATCTACATTCACGTGCTTCGTGTTTGTTGTATTCATCGTGACATTTAAATATTAATCGATTAGATCCAAGCACATTCGTTAAGTACTCTATAGGATTACAAAGATTGGAATACTACGAAAAGCTGAAATATAAAACCTGATAAAGAATGTTTCATTGAAAGACGAAGTTACGTGCAGATACTTTCGTATATAAGCACCTTCGTCGAAAGCTAATCGAATATCTAATGTATCCTCGAAGAAAACGAAGTTTCGAGAAGAAACGTTTGAATTTGGATAAAACGAAGTCTGAGTAGGTCAGAGAAATGTAAGAGAAAAATGACAGATTAAGTACGACAGATAAAGAGAAATATACATGGCATAAAAGATTCGCGTTGGTTCGCGTTGACTCGTAGAAAGACACGTGATTCTTGGAGTTCTAAGAAGCCTCTTGCGCGACCCAACCCCGACAGGAAACGCGGCCAAGAAGAATGCAAATTCCGGCGACGGTAAACCTCGCAGGTCAGGAAGTAACGCGACGAATAAATCATCCAGGACACTCCGGCGTCCCTAAGAGGGAACCAGGTCCTCCGGCACCCCCGTGTTTATGTGCCAGAATCGACATATTTCAGATGCGACTTTAAATATTAAAGCGCAGGGGCCGCGAATATGCTTCTGCTCCTACTCCCGCGTCTTCTTCGTGTATACGTTGGGATTCTTCTGGGGAAAGAGTCGCGCAATTTCTCCGAAATTATCCTTCGTGTTTCGCCTACTTCCACGAGCCGCAGCTCCGTCAACTTTGTAAAATGTAAGGAAACATCCGAATAATCGTTACTTTTCGAAATAGAGATTTTAGGAATAATTCTTAAGGAAAATCTCTCCTCTAAATAGAGCGTGTGAAGGTTGATAGAAAAATAGCTGGTGCAATGTATAAAACGGTGATCCCGATGGCGCAGAAATAATTGCACAATTTACAATAATTGCAAAGATACTGGGGAAAGACACTAACAGGAAGACAACGACGCATGAAACACACATGGAAGACGTTAGAATACATTAACCCTTTGGAATGTTACGTCGAATATCGACAAACGTTGTACGTAAGCTACATTATTTGCGTCTGTTAACCTCTAGATAAGTTAAAAACCAAAAGGCTTGAACATTCTCAGACTAATCAAATTGCCCAGGAAACATCAATCTGTCAATTTCGTTATTAACCGCTTAACAAAATAAAAGCCAAAAGTCTCTCGCGTCTCCCCACGGCCAGTCAAATTCCCGAAGAAACATCAATCTACCGATTCCGAGATTGTCCAAAATTCATCACGAAATCTATCAGAAGCTCTTCTTCGGTTAATTAATCTCCGTTCTCGTCGCGTAACCTGGATCGATCCGGAAACGCAGCGAACGAAGCCGCCGCTCTCTCGTTCGCTAATAAAGACAGAACAAGGAACTACCGAAACTTCTCCTTCGACGAATACACGCACGAACGTACACACGCACACGCTCGACGTTCTCTGTGTGTCTAATTAGAAAAGCTAGGGTTCGAGAGCAACGTCAAACAAAAGCTGGAAATTTCTCGGCACGAGAAAAAATAGAGGACGAATATAGCTTCTTGGAGAATTAGGCTGTAAATCCACTCGGTAATGTACACACATGAGAGCGAGGGGTGGCTGAGAGCCACCCTCGCCGCGGCATCGACCCTCTTAAACGCGAATTTGATATTCGTAAATCTGCCGGCCGGTTTCCATAAATCAAAACCACCCTCTCGCTGCTCGGCTATGGACTATGGATGAAAGCGAGGCCGTGAAACGGCTGAGAGAGGACGAACGAGGGGGGGGGGGGGGGGGGTGCAGTCAACCCCCGGTTGAGCGGCAGACTCGAGAACATCCGGTCGACATCTTCTTTCTTAAAAATTGATTCCCCGCTGCCGCTTTGATCCTCCTTGGGACACGCAGCCACTTCGTGCCGCGCACGAGTGTTTCTCACCCTCTGCTAGAGAGAATATAGCTGTCATTGTTGCTGTTGTTTGCGTGTCGATCAGTTTACCGCGGTTGGATTGCTTCGATTTGAAGAAGTGGCGAGTTTGCAGGAATTTGAGCGCCGGTGGTGGAAGTTATTTCATTTAGACATTCAAGATTGATTTCTGTGCAAAAGATCTAGTTAGAAATCAGTAATTAGGGTAGAATATAATCGTCGCTGTTGCTCATGTATGAACGTCGATAAGTTTATCGTGGTTTGATTGCTTCTAGTAGAAGTAGAAATTAAGTAGAAGTTACTTAATTTATATCTATATTCGAGATCGACGTGCAAATAAAGATAAATGTAAAGGGCATTGGCATTAGAGCGGCTGGATTATTGGCTGCATAAATTCATGAAGTATTATTTTATTTTTACTACATATTTAAGATAAACTCGAGAGAAATATCGAGAGAAAGATATTTGAATATTTCTGGTATTGTGTTTTTACTTCAAATAAATCGTCATTTCTTGTCGTTGTTGTAAATGGAAAAAAATTATATAATCAAGATACGCTTGAAAGAAGCTGCGTGATGTTTTGTATCAGCCAAATTTTTATCTCTCGTTTTCATTTTATATCAAACAAATTTGGAAACGTCCCGCGCGAAAGTACAACGATTCCGTGAGAGTAATCGCGTCCATAAGAGTAACAAATTCGCAGGAAACATAATCAACGTACACGCGTCCCGTCGCTTTGGGGGTGGAGATACCCGTATTTCTCCGGGCAGACCGTCCAAGATAATTTTCGCTCTCCTCAGATGTTCACTTCAATCTTTCGGCGAATATTTGAAGAGGCCAGATCAAAGCTTGTCTGGTCAATTTCATCAACATTTGAATACGACCTCTTTCCGCTTTCTCTTGCTTCCTCGTGCATTCGCGTTTCTTCCTTTCTATCTCTTGCTCCCCGGCAAGGGAGGCAACGAAACAAGCCCCAGCCCTTTGCGTCTCTTTGCACGGGCTGCGAAAAGAGCCGAGAACCGAGCAACGAGAGAAAACGAGCCCAGCCAAGGCCAACAGACAGACGAAAGAAGAGAAACGTATACATATACTTCTCTATCTATGTAGAAGAAGGATGGGAAGTTTTGAAAAGTGTTGGGTAAAATGAGAAGCGTTAGACGAACGCGCCCCGATAACGTGGAACTCGAACGTTCCCGAAAGACATCATCCGACTTATGCAGTGCTCTTTCCGCCAAGCTTTCGCGCACTTTCGAACGGAGGATTCTTCTTGAACGAATTCTATTTTACGGATTGACAATCCTCTTCGGCCCGATTTTAGCAAGAGGAACGTTTTTCGTTTCGTTTCTTGGTCTTCTCCGATACGATTAGCGAATTGATTCGATACGATGGATTATTAGTTTTTTATTCGTGAGCTGTTTTCCTTCTTTCTTTGGAAATTTATACGTCTGGGGTGTACGATTTGTTTCGTTGAGAATATAGCGTTGATATAACAGATTACTAGAATTGAAGAAGATATGGAATTTTGTATATTCGTTTTACAATGTACATTTAAACCACACTTCCAATTCTTGTAAAGGTAAGATTTTAGAAATAAGCAATTTTTGGAAACGTAAATGCGTGGAATGTAAGCTTCGTTGATTAATGTGACGTTGATACGATAAATCAGTAGAACTGAGATGCATGAAACATTAAACAGTTTCTTTAAAATGCTTTTTTAACCCCTTTGGGGATGAGATTTTATAAATGTATATATTTATATAACGAGCTTCTTGTTTACCGGGACGAGGATTTCTTTATTATACCATTACTAAATATTTTATGATATTATATTATATTTTATGATTTTTTCTTAGGTGGACAGTTCTTGAACTAAACTCTAACAATTTTCGTCAACTACGTATCGGTATAAAAATTCTCAGAACTAAAGAGGATGATGTGATTCTGGAGATTTTTCTGCATCTACTAAAAAATTAAAGAAGAGGTCCGAAATTGCGCAAAACGCACGAAGATTAGGGTTACAGGATAGTCGCGGATGTAAATTACAACGCGTCTGGAAATACCTCCGGGATGAAGGGAGAAAGAGGGTTAGCCAGGCGCGGCGCGATCAAAGAGTAATTTTAATTAGGCAGATTATACAGAAAGATAAAAATTATTAAAATTATTGCCTTAATGAAAGGGAACCTTCGGCTGGTTTACGGAGGGACGCGTAATTAAACGTCGGGGGTAGCTTCCCCCCTGGGCGAGGGTTGCTTTTGCTGCCAGCAGCACCACCAGCCGTCTAATATAGCACGACCGCCGGTTAAAAAGCTTCGATATTTATGCGCGAGCTACTATTTTGATTTCTCAATGCATTCGATTGATTTTTTCCATGCCCATTTCTTCATACAAATAATGATTTCATTACGCGAGGATTATGTAAAGATGACTTCCGCGTATTGCGCTTTTACGAATAAAAATTCTAAATCGCGAAAATATTTTTATATGTGTGGAATTTATCAATACCAATTACCAGATCAAATATGAAAAGATATTCGTATAACGTGTCAAATTATAAGGCGAACTTATACGATACGTAGTAAAAACTACGAATTTTGTGCATTGTACTTTGACTAATAAAAATTCTAGACCGTGAATATAATCTCGTATCTCTGTAATTAATTTCTCCAATTGTCCTAATTAATTATGTACAGAGGCGATAGTAATTATTAAAGACGCAAAAGTTCAATCTTTCAAGTCAGCGTAAATGGAACGAATGCTAACATTAAAAAGAATAAAACACGCAAGACCATCTCCTATCCCATTTTGTATCTCGTAATTCCTCTTCTAAAACATCCTATCCCTAAAACATCCTCCACAGATGCTCGACACTCATTCACGAAGGCTATTAATACGTTAGCTACGGTGGACATCAGTGACCTACATTTTACTAACTTTTTAGAATAATTCAAATGACACAAATTTCACCAACCAAACAATTTTCAACCATGCGAATAGCCTACATAATTTTATCAGAGAAAAATATAATATTTTTTGTAAGATTAACACTAACCATACCAGGTCCGGTCAAATGACCGGCTTCAAAATTTACTTCAAAATTGTACATTCATCGTTATTTCTTTTCCTCTTACTTTACATAAATTCTTATATTGTCCGATTGATCAACTTCCCAATTTTTGTTAATATAAGAATTTACAATAAAGTTACATGTACAGTGAATGTACAATTTTAAATTAAATTTCGATACCGGTCACTTGACCGGACCTAGCAAAGTTAGCGTTAAATATTTCGCTGCAGCAAAAACTATATTTCAATCCGTTACGACTCCCAGGGGGAGAACGTATAAAATGCGCGCCTGCCAGTCACCGTGTCAACCTCCAAAACAACATCTTGTCCCGTTTAAGTAACCCCGATCGAAGTTCTACAGGGATACGAATCAACCTGAAGCGAATTGACATCTTCGTCGACTTCTTGGTCTCGGATACCGCGGTCGAGGGGAGCCAATGGAAGGTCGATAAGAGGGCCGCCCTCTGCTGATGGCAGATCAGCCCTCAAACCGCAAGGTGCCACCACACCCCCAAAAACCAGCCCCGGCACCCCCGCGGCCAATGATCGGGCCTAGCCACCCCCAGGACCACAAACCAACCGCAAGACGATGCGCAGAACCGCCTCGTTCACGCACGTACCGCGCATTCCAACCGCAAAACAAAATGGTGCCTCGAAGGGTGTTAAGATTTTCCAGACGCGACCAACCTCGGCGAACCGAGATCCCATCCTTGGTTCTCCTTTGGGGCTGAGAGTTTCACCTGGGAATGCCGTGAAACCGTGCGAGTAGTTCCAGGAATTTTCCTCCGGGAATAGGGTGTTCAGAGTCTCGGATGAAGGGGTAGCACCGTGCTGCGAGAGAGCGAAGAAAAAGAAAGCTTGCTCGCTCGATAGAAACGTAGAAGTTTGAAGTGTTGCTGGATGATGGTCGAGGATCGTCGATGTTAGGGACGAAGGTAGAGTCTGGAGAAGGACGTTGATATTGCGAGTGTGAAAAGATTGAGCAGACTTTTTGGGGGATAATGCAAATGGCATTTTTAAAAAATGTCATTCGAGGTTCGAGGTATGTGAGAGGTAAAAGTAGGGATTAGGGGTGGTTTTGTAGAAATGAAAGTCTGGCGACGGTAGATATTTGGCGATAGATTATCCGCAGGAGAAATTTGCTTTAGCAAGGTTTCTACGCTGATTAAAGATGTATTGGTGGACGTGTGATATCCACACGCGAGAGGTAAGTAGAAACGGTAAATACGTAGTCGGACAAAGAGGTTCCTTAAAGAGTACGATTAACTCTTCTGTATCTTGAATTTTCTAAAGTTTCCAATATTCACGATAATTCGCGTTAAGTTGATGAAAGTTACGGTATTTTCGTTTGACAGGGCTCGTACGTAAAATTGAAAGCTCAAAAATTAAGCGATTTAAACTCAAACTATTACCTGAACCTAACGTTACCACTAATACAAAAAATACATCGTAACTCCAAACTCGTACAGACTTGCGACGCCAAATCCACCTTTTATCGCCCAGAAAACTATAGAAATTTCCACGCACGAATTGAAAAAACCAAGATCAGAAAGAGGTACGCAGAAAGATTGTAAAAACCCAAAATCCCTCGAAGAAGCGATTCGTTCCAATCGAACGATACCGATACCGATACAACCAACCAAGAGAATTAAAAATAAGCAACGGAGAATTATCCTCCAACCCAAGACGACCCCGAAACCATCCGTCTGCACCTGCAACCTAAAATTCCACCTTTATCACCCGGCAGACTATAAAATTCCCGGTTACATACAACAGTAGAACCGGTGAGACACGTCGAAAGTGGTACGGAAGGGATAGAAAGAGGAAACGAGGAGAGCGAGGAGGCGTCGTCGGTTCTCGGATCGACTAGAATTTTTCTGGGTGAGTTCTCATGAGTCTTGGCACCTCGAAGAGGTGGGCGAGCGAGCGAGCGAGCGAGAGATAGATAGATAGAGAGATAGAGAGAGAGATAGAGAGAGAGAGAGAGAGAGAGAGAGCGAGAGGGTGTGTGAGAGAGAGAGGTGGTGGGTAGCGAGGCTGGGGTTCTGAGGTACCCCAGCGTGGCCGTTGCGGCAGCGGCTGGGGGATCCCGCGCACCCGCGGTGAGAGAACAGCCGAAAGGGGTGGCGGATGGGCTGGATGGCGAACCATGGGGGATGGGGGCCTCCAAGGAGCCGGTGGGAGGAGGGATTTTGAAAGAGGGTCGCTGTGCTCTCGTCGACGGCTCCGAGAGAGCGAGCTGGAGACGACGAAGCCTCGCACGGCGGAGAAGAGCGGAGAGAGCATCGTGGAGGAGCTAGGGGCGCTAGGGGTGAACGGGGGTGGGTGAAAGTGAGGAGAAACCAGGCGGCGGATCAAGCAGCGGGGTGGGTTGCCTAGCTACCGGCGAGACCCGGCCAAGATACTCGCCGAGATCTCTCTCTGTACTGTTTTAGGTCCGTTCCGCCGCGTATTCCGTCCGTTGTCGTCTCTCTCTCTCTCTCTCTCTCTCGCGCGCGCGCGCCCCCTTTCTCTCTCCTTTTCTCTGTCTCTCCCTGACCCGTGTTCTTCGTCAACTTTCACTCGGCCACGATGGCGGAACCGACCGAATATTCGATATCTATTCTGTTTCTTTTATTTTATTTGCTTCGACGTCGTTCTTTTTTCTTTAGAACGAAGGAGGGGATGTTTGTGACTGGCGGAGACTGCACGGTGGCGATGGAGGAATTAATAGGATTTGTAAGGGTTAATGCATGGGAAGGGTAAAGAGGTGACTGAACATTCGATGACGTTTAAGGGGAAATATCGCGTCTATCGTTTGTTATTACCGAATTGAGGGTTTCTGGAACCGTCTGTGGTACAGAGAATTTCCAAGTATATTTGTGGCATTTAAGATAACAAGTCCTTACATATTTCTATCGTCTTCCCGAAACGATTAATGAACTTCGTAAAGCTTAATGGATGGAAAGGCTAAAGAGGTGAACATTGTGGATGTCGTTTAAGAGGAAATGCAGAGTCCATCGTGTGTTATTAGGCAAGCAAGAGTTTTTTGGAGCCGTTTATGACACGAAGAATTTCGAATTTTATTCGTGGCATTTAAAATGACGAATTTTCTGTTAGATATATCTGTAACCCTTCCAAAAGAATTAAATTACAGGCTTCCGTAGGATTGTTATACGTAAATTAAGAATTTCTTTAGAATATTTCGGCTCTTAGAACTTCGTCTATTTGAAACGATAAGTCCCAGATATGTCTATCATACCTACGAAAAAAAGTAATGCGATTCATATGGGTTAATACGTGAGGTAACGAGAGGTTGAAGCTGACGAGGGAAATTAATTTCTTTGCAGTGGAAGCAGAGAGTCTTTATACGGCCAAGGAGTCGCCGGTGTATTTGCATAGGCAATGGGAGATAAAAAATTGAACATCAATTCAAGAAGAGGGCGAAGAAATCACGACGGACGGGAGGAAAATAATTGGGAGCACTTTTGAAGCCGGTCAGGAGGGGAGTTCTTGAGTGTCTGGTCCTTCGCGAGATCTCGGGTACTTTACCTGCTCGTTTAGGATGCAAATTTCACGGGAAAATGCTGCTCTTATATTTCTTAACAACGGATCTTTCTTCCCCCACGCAATACTCCGATATCGATACATCCTAGTTTATAATTAGAATTACAAAAATAACTCGGAATTGATCTTTAAGTTCTTCGAAACTAAATATTGTAACCAGTCAATTATTTTCACAGAGAAAGCTAATAAATATTAAAAATTTCTGTTGCGCGTTTAAGAAGCTGCATCGTATAAATTCGACGACGAATTCGCGCTTCGACGACGTCATTATTTTTATCGTTTTTTTTTTTCAATTTTTTTATAAAGATTTATTACTGAAAAAAATAAAAGAGTTCAATTAGGAAAAATACCTTCTTGGTTCTTTTTCAAAACGCGATACCAGTGTCGCCCTCAAGCGAGTAAGATGGCAAAGACATTTAAGAAGACTCACCCTCTTTCTTCTCGCCACCCTTAAGAAAGTAAGTAGTCTCCACCCTCGTGGTAAGGCAGCTCGCGAAGGAGTCGGTAAAGAACAGCTCCGAACGACGCAAGAAGCACCTGAAAACGAATTTTTTTGGTTAGTAAAAACGTCTTTGCACTTTCATTTCAATTTTTCTACTAACACTACAAGAACTCTTTATTCAGTTTTAAGAAATGCGAAACTGAACAACAAACATCCTAAAAGTATCCAATGCGTTTTATCCATTACAGTGTTAATTAAAAAATGGTCGATGGAAAAAAGAAGCAAGGATAACCGGAAATTCTCGGAACAGTATCCAAAGGAAGATACGAAAATTCTATATTTCAAACTGCTTAGGATGAAGCAAAGAGACTCGAAAGAATTGAAGAGCGCGAGTCGGTAAGAAAGGAAAAGAATAAGACGACTTTCTTAAAGAAGTGGCGCCTCCTTTTAAGAAACCTTTAGTACCCTGTCGCACCACTAAGAAGGATGGCGCGCTGTCCGAAGAAAACCCTTTTTTCGTTCTCACCAACCACCCTTTAATTCGCACAAAATTTCTATCAAATAAAAAAAAAAAAAAAAAAGCAGGAAAACACCAGCTCAAAAAAAGGAAACAGAACCGAACCAACATACTATAACATGTAACACTACGACAATCCAATTCGTACCTATTCTGAAAATAAAATTACAGCGATTTAAAATACAACGCGGAGGCAAGCATTTGCAAGCATTTTCCCTCAGGAGCGGCTCCCATTTTTTTTCTCTCGGTTCACCCTCTTTTACAGGCAACTGGCAGGGGCTGGAGGGGGGTGGGCCGACAGTGCGAAGAACAAAAGATGAGTTCACGGTCGGTTAATTTAATCTAAGCAAACATCATATAGATGGTACGTGAATGTGTTTCGCAGGCAGCGAGCGAAGGAGGGTGAAACTCGCCGGAGGAAGACAGAGGGTGAACAGGGGGCGGACGAAGCCAGACTCTCTGAATCTAGATACATACGTAAGTACAAGAGTATTCAAGACGGCGCTGAGGAACGATGTTTAGCATGTAGATGAAGATCTCGGTAATCAAGGGTTGCAGCCCCGCGGGCACACTTCGTCAAGTCTTATTTCTGGCCGATCCGCGATCCGTCAGCTCGTTCCACCCCCTTCTGCCAACTCTTCGAGATATGTACGCGTTCGTGAGATTCAGTTTTGGAGCCACGTTCCGGTAAAACTGATATACGTATAGCGACGAGTACACAAATTGGGGCATGTTTAACATTCGATCAACGAAAATGACTGGTCTCGGGCTTTTTATTTTTGCAATTATCGCAAACCTGCAGGTGATTCTTACGATGATATCAGGATACTTACTTTCATTGTGAAGGGAATACCATTATATATATATTCAGAAACGTTCATCGTATTGCTTTGCATCCGATGTTACGTATATACATGTATATAGGTTGTATACTTAAAAAAAAATCGCTGCTCTTGTGTTAATCGTAAAAAATAGGTTTCTTGTGCTTCTACCAACCCTTTGAGATGGGTACGTGTTCGTGAAGAATATTTTTAGGGGATTGTTTTGATAAAATTGAAAACGTTTAGTGGTTAATTTAAACGACTGTTGTATAAGGAAAGTTCTCGAGTTTTATCAAGGCAATTAATAAAAAGAAATCTTCCAACAAAATGTCTAATTACTTTTATTCCCTATTTATTAAAATAAGAAGCGTGTTAGAAATCTAACATCGGATAAATAAATATTTCCAAGTTCTATATTTTTAAAACGCTATTTATTTCGGACCACTTACTTTCCATCGAAGAAATGCATCATCTTTCCCCGTATGTAAATGCAAATTTAAAAAAACTTACGTTCGTGG
This sequence comes from Bombus confusus, assembly GCA_014737475.1. NCBI lineage: Eukaryota > Metazoa > Arthropoda > Insecta > Hymenoptera > Apidae > Bombus > Bombus confusus. The sequence continues at coordinate 536,941 of JACXIV010000051.1, forward strand.
TATCACCGTTTTGCTATACTGCTCGATCTACGGAATCAATCCGTCGCTTCTGAGCTGTTCGTTCGTCTAATACAAAAGCTGTGAAATCAAATTCTCGCCGGACGCACAAAACTAGAAATAATAAAAACAAAAGGAAAAGCAGTAAAAGGGGCTGATAGAAAATTCAAAGCGGTCCATTATCGAGTTACCGTTACTTGACCTCGCGATTTATCCAACGAGAAATAGAAGCAGAAAGAGGGAACGAGCGGCCGTGGTAACGAAGCCGGGACACCCCTTCTCGCGAATATCTCGGACCAAAGCCGTATCTCGTTCGAAATGATCGGGTCTCGTTGTCCGAAAATTCACCCCGTAATCGACGGACAAAAAGTAATTTCCCATCGAGACCGGGACAAAGGGTGATTTTGCATGGGGGGTTTCGGCTGGCGATAGCCACGGGGGTGGCAGTGACCGGTGCGTGTAACGACCACCCCTTTCCTCTGCAACCACCCCCAACCCCTTCGTTTCCCGCTTGCCAAGCCGAACGAACGCTTACGGTGAACGCCACGTGCACTCTATGCGTGCACGAAAGGTGAGACAGAGAAGAACATGGACGAAAGGAGGATAAGAGTAATGCTTGCACTATGTACGAGTACATTGCGTTCGATCCACATTGTATGTGGGGCTCTAGGGCATTTTTCGTTCGTGTTTTTTCCCCTCCTGCGGTGGAGATTGTAGATGCTTGCTGATTGGAAGCTGTTTCGTGACGTGATGAACAAATTTTCAGCAGGAGATTGTAATTTCTGAACAAGTTTTTCACATTATCATACACGATCCATGCAAGATACTGACCCCGCGAGCGAGAGGTTAATTAAATGGTTTCGGCAAAGGGGAAGGTTTATTAGAATCTGTTGGTTTTTACAACACCGATATGGAATTTTCTGGAGAAAATTATAATTTCCGAACGAGTATTTCCTGTTATACACATTCATACGTTAACGCTGTTAATGAATTTTCGCGGGGAGGGACGAGGGTTCGCCAAACGTTGCATTTTATAAAGTTTGGATAGAGATATTCTTATAAATCTCTAGAACTTCATATATACATAGAACTGCGGAGAAATAGTACCTCTAAATAACGTTAAGGTTCTTCATGGGCATTTATCTTGCAACACTTTAACGAACGACAAGCGAATTAAACGAGCGTTTGATATTATCATGCACGATCCATACAAGATACTGATCCCAGCGTCAAGGTATTAATAAACGATCGACAGCACAAAGGAAATCCTCCGGTCGAGAATTTACAATCTCCTTCCTCGACAAGAAAACAAAATCTCACATCCCAATATCGAGAACAGGAAGCAACCCTTCCGCAACCCCCTCTCGAAACAATAACCCCATCCAAAGATATACGTTGGTCCGATCGAACGTTTCTTTGTTCCACGTATCGATTTACGACACCACGCGCGTTCTCCAAGAAGACAGAGAGGGTCCAAGAAAAATCACGGGTCACGGTGCGATGACACGCGTGAATTTACCGAGAATTGGTAATGCGGCTCGGCTGCAGCGCGATAAATCGGCATGGCCAACTGGTCGAGCCAACGAGCCGTGTCTCTCGCGCGACCAATCCTCTCTCTCTCTCTCTCTCTCTCTTTCTCTCTATGTTTCTCTTTTTGAAAATGAAAGAGAGAGAGAGAGACAGGAGGATAGTGTAGAGTATAGGACAGTGGTTCTTAACACGTTGACTGCCACGCGAATTTTCCATATTTTGTCGTGGCAGCCGCAATAAATTGAAATACGCCACGCCAAAGAATTGAATTTTTGCAAAATATTATATTGTACGTGCGCACCTTTTCCCGACAATGTTATCTAAATCACTCACATTGGCAAAAATTCGCTAAAATTTCTTAATAAATTGAAGATTTGTCGATTTGTCAATTAACGTAAAATCTGTCTTATTTCGATCAATCTAAAGAATTTAGTGACGCGTGTCATCGATGACTGGCGTGGCGGTCAATGCGTTAATTTTTTCTTAGTCGCGGAATAGTTTAGAATTACAAGGAAAATTATCGCTGCGCCAAAATCATTCAAGTCGTAAATAGACTGCGAATGTCCATACAATTTTACATTTTTATAAACGAAACTAAACGCGCTGCATATTTTACGCGTTTTTATTATATACACGTACTGCATACATTCAGATTTTCGCAACTTGGAATTTCCTTAAAATGCATAAACGCCCGCATAGCTGTAAAAAACTAACGATATGAATATGCATAAACGTACTTGTTAAAATGTATAGATTATAAATTACGTACGAGCGAAGAGAGGAATTAAAAAAGGATATTATATTCGTAAAGACCGTAAACTAAAACGATTCTTTTAGAGGAATACTTCGTTTCGCGGTACGCTTGTAACAAGTTTCTAAGGGACGCTATGTATTCGATGCAACACCGGTTAAGAACCACTGCAGCACTGGTGTAGCAAGAAGAATGGACAGCGAGAGGGAAAAAGAAAGGGAAAAAGAGAGAAGAAGAGAAAGATGAAAAACGAGAGGATGAAGAGGGCTGTTGTAGACTATCCTCGACGTTCACCACACGCTATTCTTCATACTCCATTATCCGTGGTCCGCTCTACGCTGCTCCATTATGCCGGCACCGCGTATAAACGACGAGTTGTGCGACGACCAGCCACCCTACTGTCTGTCCAGGGGCTACCTTCGCGAAACACCGATAAACACCGCTCTTCTGTGGCTGGTTTGCGCGCGACACGCGGCAGAATCGCGCTCTTTTTAGCGGAATAAACTAGAGAGCGTTTCATGGGGCGGATAGGAGATGAGAAGATGACGGTAGAGGCGCGAAAGGAGGCACTTTGCTTCCTACTAATCTTTCGTATGCCACTTTCGAGGTCTCCACTGGTTAATTTTGGATGGTATACCTTGTCATAGCGTAACAGTATCGTATAATGAGTTACTAGGTTTAATAACAATGGATTATTAGATCAATTATTATCAACACTGTGAAGGGTGTATTGCAGTGTGAAGATGAGAAGATAGAGGGACGATATAGGCGTAAGAGGACGTGAGGTACTTCGCTCGCTTTAGCTTTTGATAGAAAAGTTTGTTTTTATACAGCGCTTTATACTGTTACGTGAGTAACAATGTAAATGTGCACAATTTGTACGTAATATATTTAACGTAAAATACGCATCGTGTATTCGAGTATACGAAATATCAGTGTGAGCTACTCTTCTTTCATAACCTTCACAAAACGCATCCGTTTTATTATTCATACATCATTTCGTATTTAGAATTTAATTAGCTTTTAATTTGAATCGTCAGTATTTATTTAGAAATTGTTGTACTACACGATCATCAAAGTAGTCGATTTATTGCATTTTCACGGTAATTAATTTGCCAGTCGTTTATATATTCTACACACAGAGAAATTTAATAATACCTTCCGACATAAAACGTAGAAATAAAAATATGCCGAGCAACGAGACAGATTTGAGCAAATTTCAAAGGGTTGAAAAGAGGAGGAACTTTTAAAATGTTAAGACTGTGGAAAATAATGAAAGGTAGGATACGAGGAGTTAAATAAAATCCCCTGTTCCAAATTTTCTCTGAAAAATCACTCATCCGAGAGAGATGGTTTATAATCCGCGAACGAGTTAATTACAGGGATCGCTGATGCGAGGCAACCGAACCTCTGAAATACTAAATTCGAAACGCGTGTTCGTTAGCAGAGAGCCATTCGGAGGCGGAAGGCAAAACCAACGGAGAATCTTCCTCCCGGGGACTACGTTTAATTAAATCTTTTGCCAATTTACATACACGCACAGCATCGTTCTGACGGAGGATCCTTTGGAACTGTCGGCTTTAGGGAAGCTTTGTAGAGATTCGTATCGTTACCTGCGCCACCCTTTACCTGACAGAACCGCCATTACGAGCACCGATCTTATGTACTTTTTACCGTACCAACATCGTTGACCCTTGTTTCTCTGGCCACCACGGATCCCAGCTAAGCTTGTTTCATAATAATGGACAGCAAAGTTACAAAGAGAAGGAAACTTCCAGATGCGATCCTTTGATAGATGAATTCTTTAATTCATTCTTCTCTCTGTCATTGATATCGTTGATTTATGTTAATAATAAAAGAAGATTGGGAATTGAAGGGAATATGTTAGACGTGGAAAGTAATTCGATGATACTTCTAGATAAGTTTATCGTTTACTTAACAGATTTTCCTTTGGAACAACCTTCTTAATTAATAGCCTTCTTAATTTTTTACTTTTAATTGGAAAGCTAAGATATGTTTGTGACGTGTTTTAGAAATTCCAAGCTTACTAGCTTACTTTTCTTACTAGAAAATGTTTAAGTTTAGAATGGCACCTGATTAATTTTTTCTTAAAATGCTGCTGTGAAAAAGATCATGAGATAAAAAATTTTTCTCGCTGGAAAATTCGTACCACTGATCCGAAAGACTCGAAATAATGATACAGATCGTGTGTATTAGAAAACTTGTAACATTGGTGGAAAAAATATTGCTAAAAGAGACGAGCAAAATTATTACTTTAATTTTTATTGGAACACTGTATTATTAATTCGAGGCTTCTGAGTTTGTCGTTTGAAGTTGGTGCAATATTTGACAGGAGACTTTTATTGGGTATTAGTAGAAAATCCAAGTAAAATTACTGTACTAACTGCGATTGGTAAGCTGGTACCTTTGCTTCGACAAACTCCAAACGAATGCTTTAAAATTTAAACACAGAAACATGTCAAGAATGCTTGAGAAAAATCTAAAGAAAGATCAACATAAAACCTAAAGAAACTTTTCCAAACAAGAAACTACTGTTAAAAGTTATGTTTAATATTTCCAAATTTAAATGTAAAAATTGTGTAAAGAAAATTTGAAAAAATTTTTTTAACGTATCAAAATAAAGCAAAGAATCATCCAGAAAATATCTTCAAAGAAACGAACAAAAAGTTTTGGAAAAGAACCAATATAAGTGGACCGGAAAGAAACACCCACATGGTCTATCGTATTTTGAAATACACTTTTATTTCGACTCGGTCAAAAACTACGATAACAATAAGTCGGTAGATATGTATATCTGAAATCATCGTTTTTTTTTCTTTTTTTTTTTGTTCTTTTTTTTTAAGGGGGAGTGGGGCAGACGTCGTCGGTTTTCAGAAAAAAAAAAACGAATAAATCGTTACCGACGTCTAATCAATTAATCGCGTCATAACATTTATCTAAACATTATAACGCGAGCTTTCGTTTACCTTTTCTTTTGCGTTCCATTTCATGGAGGGGAATTTCGATGTGAAAGCGACGAGCTTCTTTCTCTTTCGTTGAATCGCGAGATTTTTCTCCTTCGTTCGCGAGATACGATTCGATATATTCATATCGTCTTGACTCTCCGTCGATACTCGATTCTCGTTTCACGTATCGCAATGAAATTTCTGCGAGAATCGCGAATCGACGATATTGCACACGAGCCCGCGGTCAAATCGATCAAATCGCGTTATACTATGAAAACATAATCGAAAGGAATAAAAGTTACACTGGGTGTATTTGATAACTGGTCGAGTTACAGAAAATCTGCTTATCTTGAAGATGAAAGAAGACTTTAATCTTTGCACTGAGATCTTTATCTACGGTCAAACATCGACTTTAATCCGCTTGGTGTTAAAGTTGTCACTTTAGAGATCGACAATGATATGTGTATATTAAAGAATTTAAAGAAAATTAAACAATTATATTTTCCTTTGAAATACTGTCGAATTCATAGATAACACTTTCTGCATTAATTATGCTATTAGCCATTATTCCAAAATCCGTGTCCTAATATTGTAACAAAAAAAGAAGAAAGAAGAGACAGAATATCTACTGTCACAGAGAAATGTTCGGACTGTAACAGAACCAAAGTAACAAATTTTGAAACTACGAAAACTCAGAAATTATTCGATTCGATATTCGTAGACGCTGCATTGCATATACTATTAATTAAAAATTCGTGTGGCAATATTGCTGGAACAAGATGAAGAACACTATCGACACTGTTACACAAAAATCGCATAACTTAACAAGAACTTAACCAAGCTAAAAGATTTGAAAAGTCATAGACGAGATATCCAATTTCTCATCTGCGAGACAAGCAGAGTACAGGATAACCCGGAGCTCGACCAAGCATCCGGCAGACACCCGGTACAAGTCGTCACACGTCGCGCAGTCCGTCGACAGTGATGAATGACTCGATGAAACGACAATGCTCTATCTATGTACAATGATTCTATATACATCATCATCATCGTCACCATCACCGTGGGCCAGCAGTAGCACGTTCACTCATCACACACTCGGTAAATTACAAATCAGCCCCTCTCTACAGACTCTTTCAATTCGTCGACACATAACCAGCCAAAAGAAAAAGATAGAAAAACAGAACAAATGGAAAAGTCAAAGAAGTAAAACCAAGTTTCCTGACAATCGCTTCCAGGCGAATTTCTTCGTCATCCTCGAACATGCTCCGGACTGTTCTCTCTTGTTTGATTTCCTTCTTTTTTTCCTTTTTTTTTTTTTTTTTTTTTTTTTAATGCCCACTAACAGCTAGTTTCATTCGCTTGTTCGAGACCAACACCTCGTCCATCTTCACCGATCACAGTTTGCTCATCTCAACGTTATCGTCCACGACAGTCGACGAGAGAAAAGTTCTAAAATCAGAATTATCACGGGAACGATTCGCCTGGCTCTCAGTAAGGCCTCCAGACGTTGTTGTCCGGTCTGACTTCTTCCTGTCTGACGCTGCAACTGTCCGCCACTGCTCTCTGCTCGGGGCTCTCCGAATTCTGAAACTGATTCCCGTATAATTGGGAATAGAGGATGCTGGGCAGGACGCCGGGCGTTGGGAAGTAGTTGCCGTAATTTTGACCGAAGCCTTGCTCCTCGTGCACAGGACTCTCCGTGGTACTCGAGTCCGTCGACAAGGACCTGGGAGACACGTAGTCCTGGTACCTCTGACTCGGTGTCCCCGACATTAGGCTGCTCAGAGGGTCCAAGGGATCCGATTGACCCGTCGTCGTCGAGTCTGGCACCACTGTTTTCGGGGGAAAAGAGAAATTCGCTTCTGCGGTTTAATTTTTCACGGGGGTGATAGTGAGAATGGAGAATCGCGATGGAAATTTTCGAAGCAGACAGTTTAAAATAATTGGTGGATTTATTATCGACGAAATTATTACTACGATGGTAATAATGAAATGTTAATTAAGTATGAGATTTTAAAGCTTGGAACCGTTATCTTTGCAGGGAAAGAGAAATTGTCCTCTGTGGTTTAATTTTTTAGTTTGATGAGGATGATGGTGAGAACAGAGAATGGGAATATACATTAGGAATTTTGGAAATATGCTGACTAAAGTAACTGCAAGATTTGGTGTTAATCGAAGAATAGGTTAAGTGTGATTCTAGAGCTTGAAAGAGGTAAGAAGGGTGAAAGAATATCGATTGGAACGAGTAACTTTCGTAGAGTTAGTAGTTTGCAGGTGTAAGCGCCATTTAAGGCAAAGTAACTCTTTAATCGCTTTATCAATTATAAAACTCCGCCACAGGTATAATTATGCATAAATAGAAAACGCATAAATATATTATTGACGCGAGATATTACTCCAAACTAACTCGTACTAACTCCCGTAAGCCCTCGAACATCTCAATAATCCATATTGCAATTACTAAAAATTAAATCAATCGTTGTAACGAAATTATTAAAAATCTCTTAACAAAACTATCGTGATCAAACGCATAGGATATTTTTCTTTAATTAAAAAACGCAAAACACAACTGATATTACTACAAAGTATTTCATATTTACCGTAATAAACCCTAAAGAATCCCGAAAGACCCTATTGAAATTACCAGAAATTCGATCAATTATCGGAGCAGAAATAATAAAAATTTCTTAACAAATTCAACACCATGATATAGTTGGGACGTTCCCCTGTAAATGGATTTTTGTTTCACGCCGATCGGACGTTCGGTTCCCGAGATATCGTCGTTTGAAGCGCGAGATAATTTTTAATATCTCGCTACGTCTGTCCTTGTCGTACGCTCGGACCTCTCGCTCGCCCCTCGTCACTGACCTATCACAAGCTCGCGCCACGTGCGCTGGTCAGTGCAGACACCGAGTCAGCGGCTTTTTTACTATTTACTATCGCGCGTACGCATTTCCAGGAAAAAATATAGGTCAGGGCGATGACTGGCCCATTCATCCTGCCCGCGTGTATTGGCCAAGCGGCTTTCGGGCCCTGTATCTCGGCAACCGAACGAAATATCGACGCGAAACAAAGTGCGTTTTAAAGAGCATGGTTTTCACTGTCCCGCAGATGATAGTAGGTTTGATTTTCTGCGGTATAATTGGGCATGTTAATCTTTATTTTGGGCTTATGGCGTAGAATCTACCATCTAATCTTTCTTTCCATTTTCTCGCGACGAATGAATTTACCAAGGTAAATCGTTTGTTTCTTAAGAATTGAACGTCAATCGTGCGTAGTGGCGTAAGTAAGTTAACGAATTAATAAAACTACAAGTAGATCAGTTTCGTTCCCAACAATCTGAATGATAATGATGACGTAATTCGACCATTTAAACCGATGGTCCATCTCTTCCTGATTTATCCTATAGGTATTTTTGATTTCCAAATTGCGCAGACGCACGTTTGAGCTTTTTCAGACTGAGTTTCGTCTATTCTGTTTGCAATTGTTGGAAACGTTGATGACGTTATGGTGAAACTAACTCCATTGATTGTCGCTGATTGCGTAACGCTACAATATCGATTACAAATGCACTGTAGTGCGTACTGTAAACATCGGACCATCAACTATTACGATACGATAGTTTGACAGGAAGTAAGCGTGCGTTTGGTTCACGTACGTTTGGACAACTATCCGTTGTAGATGAAATAAACCTATCAAATGCACAGTATAACATATAACTGAAACGAGCTGCCAAGATTTTGTCATAAATTTGTTGCAAAATATCCTTTGAAAAGTACCAGCTACAATTCTTACTTTATACCTTGAACTACTAACTTCAATAGAAAGTCTTAATCAATCATCAGTTTAATTAGTGCAGAATAACTCATCAAATAAATAATAGTTTGATAGATTAGCTGCGAGGCAAATTGTATTGGCAGCTGGTCTCTTATCATCTAAAATCATCTGAAAGGTTTCATCATTCTCGTACAATTAAAAAGCTGCGAAAAATCACGACCGGTCAAACGAAATTTCCCCAGAATGAAGACCTCTGGCAATGACTCGGCAAACGAGACAAAGATTGAGAGTATCGCTTCTTCGGAGAATCTACTTTAAAAACACTGATTCGCAAAACTGTGACTCGTAAAATTTAATCCAGAAATTACATATTCTTCCGAAACGAACCGCCATGCTAATGCCTCTTAAGCCGCCTAAAATCTAACAATTTTTCAAATCCAAAAACCGATTTAACACGACGTTCCACGTTTCCCAAAGAAGCATACTATACTACGGTGATATCAATAAATTCAAAGGAATTCCCGCGGTGATAAAACGACGCATCAATGATGAATCAATTACGCGAGAGGAGGACGTAAAACATCTTCTGATGAGAGGGGGAGAAAGAGAGAACTGAAGACTTACGGGATGATACCGCTGAGAACGCATCCTGCTGTGCCGTGGATCCTGCACCGGTACCGGAAGTAACAGTGGATCCCGCTGTGGAATCGGGCGCCGTTGGCGTGTTCATAGACGCGGCGCCCGCGAAAGACGCCAACGAAGAGGACGACGGGGGTGGTGGTGGAGGTGGCGGTGGCGGGGGTGGGAACGACGCTTGTGCCGCGCACGACGACAAAGGGCCGGGAAGATAACCAGCGTAGCCAGCCGTGCTTCCGTATCCCCATGAATTGCTTGCAGTCAGACCGAACTGGGACATGTCTGAGGAGATCATGCTCGTTCGTGTATCACAACTGACATTTTTCATCCTTTTCGGCCGTTTCCACTTACGCGTCTCTCGTTTATGATCGAGGCTTAATTGGTTAGTTAATCCTTCCAGCGCTACGAAACCATCTGGAGCGGCGAATATGTAAAGAGGGACAAGTTCTTCCGACCATTTAATTCGAGCGATATCTTTGTTTAAATTTTTGTATGTTTTTGAACGTTCAACTGGAATGAAAAGTTAAAACACCGCGTATTTCTTGAATGTCTATTACAGGTTTGTGAACCAATCGATACTGTCGTAATATTTATCTATAGAGAATATATGTTTCATAGGAGAGATGGGAATAAGATGTTTGTGTTTATTTTCATTTAGTATTTTGCGTGTATATGTAAAGAATATAATTTATTCTTTTTAATATGTGCGATTAACGATGGACATAGGAATGATATATAATAAATAACTTTAAGGGCTTTGCATTTTTGTTTTTGTGTAATTTCGACATTGACGTAAGAATATTCAGGAACGACGTCGGACATCTGAGCACTGAAAGGATTAACGGTCATACTTTACGAAACATGTTCCTTTTTACCAGAAATGAAATCGAGAGACAAAGTGAGAATAATTTTCCTTGTGAGGATGTTGCATTTTATGATTGATCTCATGACGATTTCATGATAATATGATTTTACCAGGATCTCGACGAGTTTTGTGTTAAAACGCTCATTCTTATTGAATGTTTGTTATTCAAAGTTTCAAGTTCTCAAAGGTCCAAGTTAAATGCTCAAGAGACAAACCGTAGTACTTTATATGAATACAAATAGAAATTGAATTGAAAAAGGGGTATTTAGCAGAGTAGGAAAACACATTGAAAGCAGCCAGCAAGCGAGGAGCGCAAGCCAACAGAGAGCATTTATGAACTTGTAAGAAGCGGTGCCATAATATAATACACTTTCTCCAACTAGTCGTCCAAGCCCTGTTCCGATCGAAAACATAACGCAAAGCTGATAAAAGAGCGAAGCACAAAGGCGAGCGAGGCCAAACTTAAATATCTTCCAAGCAAATCCATTTGCAGCGAACCAGGCAACAAAAAGCCAAAGAATCGCATCGATATAACGACGAAAAACGTAAAGCCAAATGTAAATCGGACGATTGCGCGTGCTATTACTTTCGAAAAGAATTCATTTCGAACATCTTAACTTTGAAAATTCATTTTGAATATCTAAACGTGCACTTAATTATACCTGGACTGAATCAACTTCGTTGTAAATTAATATCCGTACTTACGTATATGTATTGGATGTTGTAACACGAAGAAACAGGAAATTTCATACGGATAAATGTTATTACTTCAGAAATTGTGGAGAATATTTTACATTCTATTGAATACACGATTCTGTTCTTTGTAATAAATTTCCATGAAATTAAATTCCTTTTATTACAAAGCAATGTAAGTTACCGTGTATGAATATTCTGTTTTATTGTACGTTCTCAATTACACGATAAAATAAGCATAACAAGTAGTAAATAGGGGTATTAATTTGTTCAATTCCCATATAACAGTTAAGTGCACGTATACCAAGCAAATATTTACACCGAACAAGTTTAATGATTTTATTTTATTCACTGAAACTTTATGGAAGAAGTTTAACCAGGAAATTATCTATCAGAATTAGCATAATTACTAAGAATCATACGCTTCAAGTATAACGGGAAAGTATTATAAAATCATAGCAATGATGTCGACGATGCACGAAACCCAAACTTATTTTTTAAACGTCTTAAAATATACACCTCTCAAATTCAAAAATTCTTGAAAACACTTCGCATTTCATCAAATACAAACTCCTGTTCTCTACACTAAATCTTCCAATTAAGAAACTAAACTTCCATTGTTAGAAATTAATCTTCGACGTACTGTTTCCTTTCGTTAGAAATTAATTTTCCGCTCGCTTCTCTTTTCTTCCATCAGAGATAAATCCTCGACGTTAATTCTTACGCAACCGTATCCCCAGTTGTACCCCATATACAAGACACCTTGTATAGGTAAATATCATAGTCTGCAAATTGACAAAGGTCGTGTGGCAAAGGTAAAAAATATAGAGGAAACGAAAGAGTGAAAACGCTCGAACGAGAGAAGATTATTCGTCGATCCGAATTAGTTTGCCGGGGAATATACACGTGGGATCGAAGCATCTTTTGCGCCCCCTCGGGGCTGGATTTATTTTTGCGGCATATAGGCAGCATACCCGATAGATTTTCCAATGAGTTACGGGGTTGAAGGCGGAAAGCTCTGGAAGCGCGAGGGGTGCAGCCGGACAGAAAATGGTGGGATGGAGGGCACGTTCGAGATCAAAGGGTTGGTCATCCCCCGCGCGTACCTCCGGCCAACTCAAATAACCGAGAGCTCGACCAGCGCCACTGGGCCGTCGTTGACGAGAGGCTAACCCTAAATAGCGCGAGCCAGCATGCTTTCACGTCGTTCGTTCAATTTTCACCGAGCCAGGGGAGAAAGGAAGCTTCCTTTGGGGCTGATATCGCGACGTAAGGAAAAACCTTTGATTAACGCGACGCTAATTTCACAGTTTCGATTTAGCGGCAATTCTATCTCCTATCTTCGTTTTCTTCGATTAGATCGAGATATTTAGGGACGCTGTCTTGCGGTAATATTAGATCGATCAGAAAGTTGTTCATATATTTTGCAGCTATTATTATTTCGTATTATTATTTTGCAACGATTACGTAAGATTGTGAATATTATAAATATGTACAATAAATAATTGAAGAGCTCAGAACGAAAACAACAGTTATTAATTTCACAGGTATGACTTACAGCACCGTCAAATCAATAATATGAGAAATGTACCGTATCCTTGATTTATAGTTGAACGAAAATTTAGGTTCCATGTAACTAACTCTTTACTTTTTGCAATTTTGCAATGCGAATATCTCTAGTACTGAAATTAATGACACTGGAATATCCATGCACCTTCTTGGACAAAGACAAACATAGGTAAGGGTAGTCTTTACAATTAACATAACGTAACATCAAGTTATATAAAGAAGATCTACTATGAGCTAGCAAAAAGTCTGGGGAGCACGGGTCGGCGTTAATCGACGAAAGTTACCAGCCAGAGGATGTCACGAAATTCGCGGCAAAGATGGAGGAGCAACGGGTGGATCGAGAAACGCCGACGCGAATTATCGATGTCCGATGTGGGGAAAAAAGTTAATAAAGGAAATACCCGGCATGCTTGATACTTTATCGAGGAATTTTGCCGCGTTATCGCTTTTGGATCCGAAGGCGACTCATTAAATCGACTCTCTCTCTCTCTCTCTCTCTCTCTCTCTCTCTCTCTCTCTATCTTCGCCGAATATTTTCCACGCGGGTTTCTTCCCGCGAGAAGATAATAAATTGCGCGGATAAATCAGCGAACATACGAAAATCTCTCCAACTTTGGTGGAAAAATTTCGCTTTATTTTCGCGAGACCGTACTTGGTGGAACGTGAGATTTTCTGAGAGAAAAGGAGGCAAGGGCGGAAAGGGGATGAAACTGTAAGCGCGATGTTTCACATAGAAATTCGCGAATCCGGTTGCAAACGTAGAGAGAACGCGGGGGGTTACCAGGCCAAAACGACGAACCATCCTCGACGAGGCAGCCGCCGCTCCCGTGGCAACCCCTTTAATATAATATTTAATCTAGCTTTGAACAGGCTTGTGGTTTCCGCCTCTAGAGTCGAGAAGCTAGTTCTCGCAAGCCTAAACCTCTCTCTCTCTCTCTCTCTTTCTCTCTCTCTCTCTTTCTCTCTCTCTCTCTTTCTCCCTTCCTGTATTCGAGACCAGAAGGGCAGCGTCTGCTTGGAAATATTCCCAGCTTCCAGACAGCCGTTTCTTACGATATTGTCGATGAAATTTCATTTTTCAGATCGAATATGTCTTATGGAAGATCGAGAGAAGACTTTTGTATTTTCTTAAAGAACCTTCGATTATTCTTAGAACGATTCAATTATTCTCATGACGACCATCGTATTACGACTATGGTACGATATTTAAAAAGCTCTATTAAAAATTATTCAAGCTGTCTTGAGGAAATTGTAAATAAATGGCAAATTGTGTCTGGGAAATTATAACTAAAAATCGAAATTATTAATTTGGATACTCAATCGTTGATTTAATTATTAATTATTAATTAACCGAAGTTATTAATACGCGAATGCTCGTGTATATGGCAATTACTTTATTAATATACATCATCGTAGGGTTTAAATCCTTATGGCCATTCGTTCGATTTGATTACTCTTAAAAATATTTAGAGCCTGGTCGAACCACGCGTCTAACCATCTTAGCAAGAGAAATTTTAACAAAAATCTAATAATTCGGCGACGAGGGGCTACACTTACATGATGGCTTTTTAGGAAAGCGATTTGCAAAATAGAAATACTGAAACGTGATAAAAGTTTCATATCGCAAGCATCCTCCTATCAATTAAGTCTGCTCAATACCTAAATGAAAATACGCCTAGCGAAGCGGTAATTAGCACTACGAATATCGTGAGCATTAAATTCAAAGAAAATAGAACTGGAAGGCTAAGATGGAAGTTAGAATTGGCTGACGCGACAGGGACGGAGGAGCAACATTCATCATGCAGATAAGCGAATCGAATACTTACTTTGACAGTTGGCTGGCATCGCGTGCCTGAAGGAGGACAACGGATCTCGTGGCTGCAATGGATTCGGCAGCGGCTGCAGGGGATTCGGCAAGGGTTGCAGAGGATCCACCAGTGGCGAAGCGAAAAACGGGCCACCTCTTTGCGAGGCGAACGCGAACGCGTGGAACTGCTGCTGCTGCCCTAAAAGAGACAACACTGCGATCAACCGTGCGCCTGTCCACTGGACTTCCGATAATCGCATCAATCCTTCTTCTCTTTTGATATTCTTTATTTAAAAGGCATAAATCCCTCGTTAAAAAACTGAACAAAATACCATTAAAACGCTTATGAACCTTAACGAACCCTCATACCGAGTAACTATAACGAGGAACTAAAATTTCTGTTTCAATTATAATCTTTATTATATCGCTTCTGTATTATTTACTCTGTATACTACGGATATTCATGAAACTCTATGTTTCGGTAGATATTTTTCAGACTCGGAAGCTATATTTTACAAAAGGATCGAATAAGGAATCGAACGTTCCAAAAAATTCGTTCAGATACATTTGCCGATACGTTTATTCATCATCGTTCAGATATGAAAGAAACCATTATAAGCTTCGTCGTCGTTGTGCGTATGTAAATGATATGCGATACAGCTAACACAGTATAAAGCCTACGTTTCATAAATTCGTCACCAAAGAATGCCTCACCTATCCTACGCACTCTTCAAAACAAAGAAACCTCCTCCCTCCATCCTTAACTAAATTCACCAAACTTCACCAAACTGAACTACGCCTCGGCTCAGAAATTTCTTCAGATCGCGCTTCGAACGTTTCAGAATTCTACCTTCGATCTGACCACCCCAAAATTCTCTCTCTCTCTCTCTCTCTCGGGGGAGACAGAGAGAACAGATCTTCTCTAATGCGTGCCCACTGTCCATACTCTCAAAAGTCCCTCAATTCTCATTTATCGGCTTTTATTTCCCTAGGCAACCGGTGTTCTCTCTGCGATCATCTTGCACGAGCTAGGTACACGAGCTCACAGTTTCGAACGAGTAAAACCGAATACAGGGAAGAGGTGAACAGGTCGAGGAGACAGGTCGAGGCAGCGATTCATTTTATTTCCCGGGGACGGTGTCGCCAACCCAATTAAAGACGTCCCAACAGGCGAGGGAGTGTGTTATCTGACGAGGCTGCAGCTACTATGGTCAGGCTAGGTTAGGCCAGTCTGGCACCACACGTGGACCTGGCCTTTCCTACGTGAACCGTCGAAATCTACGAACCAACACCGGCGCCACGGGAGAAGGCACCGGAGACCAAAGCCAGGAGGGAGCGCAGAGTGAGAGAGAGAGAGGGAGAGAGATGGAACGAGGGACAGAGATCCCCACGTCGTCCTGATAATCCAATCGAAGCCCTAATTCTAACTCGGCAACCCGAAATTCCCGCCGGTTTGCTGAATAGGGTACGCTGCACGATCCCGGGGACACAATGGGGGCGCGACGCTGGAACAGGGGCCAGGGCTAACGAGATCTATCGTTAAACGACCGACACCATCCTTCGTACGCAGTGGAACTTCCAACACGAAGAAATTTGCCGACGACTTCCTTACGTCAAACGTTGGACAGAATTGCAAGCATTTGGTAAATTGCAGAAGGTTCGAAGAATTAGTGGCAATCGGATAGATGCGAATTTTCATGCATTTGCACGAAAGCACAAAATATATTACAATGCTGTAGAAACGGTCTTTTTTAATAACGTCATAGTACGCCGTCATTCATCTAAATAACCAAAGTATCATCGTGAATTTAACCAGAAACAAAGGACTGCGATCTCAGAAGAAGCTCGACAAAGCTTCCTTCATCGTGCAACATCAATCAGGCCCGATCCAAAGAGCCATTTCGAAGCGATCGACGATCGCAACAGATTCTTCCACGAGGAAATCTCGCGAGTGAATCTTGCCAATTTACCTTGACAGACCTTGTCAGACCGGACTAAATTTTCTTACACCGTCTCCAAGATATCAGCATCGATTTAACCAGAAACAAAAGACCTGGACCTCCGCGAAGATCAACACAAAGCTCGCTACATCGGAGAATCAAGCAGACCCGATCCAAAGAGCCACTTCAAAGCGTTCAACGGCCGCAACAGATTTTTCCACGAGGATTCCGCAAGTGACTCGGACCTTCTCCAGACTCGTTACTATCGATTTCATCGGACACCCTTTTACGCGCTGCGACCGGCGACTGCCAGGGAATTTCTCGGGAGTTAGCAGCTGGCTGCGACAGCTCCTCATTTCGTTCCGTCGCCCCCGATCGACCCTCTCGACACGTCGGAGACGACACGGGGGCCGGCCATTTCGTGCCATTTTCTAACAAAAGCGGATCGCTCCGATGAAAGGTGTGTGCGCAACTCGGGATTTCGGGTTTCCAACTTCCGCCAGAGGCGACCTTCGCGCCACTGACAGACTCTATCTCTCTCGTTCTCGTACTCTCGATCAATTTCCTTGGCCCTGCATCCTCTTTCTGCGGCGGCCACCTTTGGCTATGGGACGAGGGTAGAATGTGTAATGAATTGCTTGTTTAATTAATTACGACCCTCGAGCGGCGTCCGCCTCGAGTTCGAACGAGCCGCCGCGTTCGTTCCGCCATCGGGTCTGCCTCTTCCTTCTAGGACCCCGGATAGAATTCATAGGGCTGATTTATTGCTGGTCGAGCGAAAGAAGGGTTCAATGATTCACGGCGAGGATACGAAATTTCTTCATAGCCCTTTCGAGAAGGGAGATGGAGTTTATCACAAGACCGATCAACTTCAATTTTTATCGATTTCTTAATTTCGTTATTCAATTTTGAAGAAAGAAACGACTTACTCGCAACGTAACTCTTCGCGGTCTCAGCGACATTTGACATTCCACAACTGCGATATATATTTCCGGTATGGTAATCGTAATACTGCCGCTTTCAAAATACCTTCGTAATTCCTACGAATTTTTGCATTTTTATAACCAGTAACGTTGAAATATTTCTTCTAAATTCATTTACGACACAAAAGAATTTACAATGTAAAAGTTTGTATTTATTAGAACTGAGATAAAGCGTCGAGTCTGGTTTTCCATGAAACTACAAAGGACTAATAATTCTTAATTTAGGGAACGAAACGAAAAAGCGTTCATACTCGTGTCTTTGAATTCGTTTCACCGGTGTCGGAGGATGTAGACGTAATAAAATTAGGGAGCGTGTCAAAGACGAGGAAGCGGTCGGTTTAAAGAAACGCCGATCGACCACCCACAACACGTAACCCTTTTATCTCGAGCCGCGTCCCTTCGACTAGATCCCTTTATTTCGGGGAAAACATTTTGTTTCTAGCAGATGCAACGCGCCGCTCATTTTATAGTATTCTCTATTACGGCCATCTACATTGCCATAAAATTTCTAATAATCCAAATAAAATTTATGTATTTAAGTCGATGAACTAAGAACCTTTGATAATCTTCGCGTGCACTTTGCGATACACGAATTTAAAGTATTTTATGACGATTTCGTGGGTGGTCCGAACAGGCGAACGGATGTGCATGATAAATATAAAACAATGTTACATCAGCTATTTTCGACGTACAAAGAGTGCAAATGCTTGCAAGCATTGGCTTAAAGTATGATTTCTGAATTCACTTTGTAGACGCAAGAGAAATCCAGCGCTTAATAGCGCTAGGAATCCTCTATTCCCTATACACTGTCCAAATTCCGTAGAAACGTTTCGTTAGAAATGTTATTGTAAAATAGTATCCACATAAAAGGAAAAGTATATGTAGCTACATTGAAATAATTCCAACATCGTAGCTGTGAAATAGAATTTCAAGATTTTCCATAATATTCTTTTCACGAGGTGCCGTGTTCCTTCCATCGAAAATCTACAATTTTATGAAATTTAAAGAAATTGAAGTATTTACGACACTTCGATAAACTACTGCTTGGCTCTTCGTGGTTTAAAGTAAAGACACGTTTTACAAGAGAGAAACGACCAAAATAGTCTTATATTCTCCAACGAATGCGATGTACAATCGTACGAAAGTAACGTCCCGCTAAAAATCCTAAAAGAAAATGGAAAAGGAAACCAGAAGAAAAAGAACAAAAAAAAAAAAAAAAGAAGAAGAAGAAATACAAAAACACAGGAAGAAGTTCCAAAAGCCCGTAAATGCTAATGAAACATCCATCGATAACCGACAATCCTCTCTCCTTTCACATCCCTCTAGCAACTTCGATAGCTCAATCTCGGTGGCTTGCGTCTGGGCGTAGATTTACAAACAGCGAAGGGGTCGGTAAATTTCGATTCTCTGACATAATACCGGTTCCATTCGGCGTGTAAGGTTGGGCAAACGTTCCAAAGGAACGAGGAAGCTGACACACGTCGCCACGAAATAACCGACGGCTAGGGATGTAATTGTGCGTCTGGAAGGCAGCGAGCGCGTTGCATTCGAAGGAGGAGGCGGCTGGTCGGCAGTTCCTCTTTCAACGAGACGGCAAACTTCGCAGGCGACGCACAATATCTCCGCGGCTAAACACCGCAGCCCTTTATCAATGTTATGGCGGCCGGCCGCGGTTATAAATAATGGCAATTGCGCGAAACTTAGCCCGACGAGGGAACCGCACCGCCACCTCCGGGCCATTTCCAACTTGCGGCTTTCGACGCCTCCCGTCGGAGCGAGTTACGCGGCCTCGCATCTTTTTTTCGCGAGCTACGGCAATGGCGTGTCGCAGCATTGCGAAAAGTTGAAAAAAACTGTGCCAAGTTTCCAGATAGCTGGTGGCAATAGGTCGAACGTTCGCGAGATTAGGCGAAATTTAAATTTGCACGAGACTGTGGATTTTGAGGAGTATACGATTTTCAGAAGCTTAAACCTTCCCTTAAATCGCGAATCACCTTCAATCGTAACGCATAAACGTTAACACCGAAATTAAGAAGAATTTAGGTGTTAGTAGAACTGACACCCGTAAATGGTTAAACTTTGAAGTTGTTGATAGGTTTGAAAATGGCTGAATAAATTGCGAGTAGCGAAAAGTATGATTTGCTCTTGAATTAAAAATTATTTTACGGATCGCAGGTAGCTCGAAGTATCAAGAAATAATTTCGAATAAGCGGATACAGCTATTTCTCGTAAAAAAGATCAATAGACCACCTCGATGCCCGATGTTAGCGCTAGTGGAGTGTAATTTAAATAATAAATAAGAACAGCAATGCTTACAGTGATACTCACTGGTCTTGGATCGCGGTTCTCGCGGCCCATCCACAGTTACTTTAATGGCTTTCGTGTACGTGGCAACTTGCGGTGGCGTCGTGGACACGGTGATGGTCAACGTGAAGCTCTTCCCTGAAACCAAAAGATACAAAAATGTTAGTTTTCGTCGCGTCATACTTTTTTCATTTTCTATTTTTTCTTTTTTTTCTTTTTTTCTTTTTTTTTTATCGCTATAGATTGAAACAGAAGTTCGCAAACGTGGCTGGCCGACCGAAACTCTGGTAGTAACCAAATTAACCGTCGGTAATGTATCGAGGGCGTCGTCGACGGTGATGGTGGCCAACACGATCGTCCTATGGGGGTGGTTGAGTCCAGTTATGTTAAAAAGCCTATTAGGGACCTAACGACGAAAAACAACCCTCTTCATTCCGTATAACTCGTGAAAGTTTAAGGACAGCTGATGAATTTTTGCTCTGTACCTTTTTCGCTTTCTCTTTGATTCAAGACATCGTTATCCTCAGACGTGCACAAATTATTTTAATTATTATTTTATTATTTTATTAAAATTTATAATAACATTTATAATAATCTAACCTCTTCCGATTCTCTCGCAATCTACCACGGAACACAATTCGCAAAAAGCTACAAACTTTCCAAACAACCCGATATTAAAGTTCTTTACTAAAAAAAAAAAAAAAAAAAAAAAAAAAAAAAAAAAAAAAAAAAAAAAACAAACAAACAAACAGTGTACAGAGTTGTTTTCTATTTTCTAAACAGAAACACGATAGTTTCTCCCTGTTCCAAATAACTCGTTCTCTAAATTACAACGAGAGAATGGTAAATGAACCGGTTTGAAAATCGAACTTGGGTGGGAGAGGATTGTTCATCGTGAATCGTAGAACGTGGAAAGAAAGAAGGGGCGAAGTTATTGAGGGTGACCTTTAATGGTTGCACGGCGACTGGCACCAAGGGTGATACCTACGTGTGCAGGGTTGCCCGTGGAACCACCAACTTCAGTTGGGTGAAAAGGTTTGCCAGGACTCGGCCATGGAGGATGCCGTGACTTGCAACAAACTGACGGGATTGCCCGCTCGAAAACGAGAAGCTCGCGTGGTGAACCACCGTGTGGCCACGCTCGACACTCGCCATTATTCCCTCGATACTTTCTCCCTTTCTTTCCTCCTTTCACCGGGGGTAATAATCTTACAGTCGTCTAAGGAAAGAAGTTTCAACTGGTTGCAAAGCATTGCCTCGAATTCGCAGAACGAAAATTTTATGACTTAGAGTACGTAGTAGTCTGAAAAATAATAAGTTTATACCTTTGTAAGTTGTTACGTGAATTCTATCTACTGTATTTATTCCATCCAGTTGTTATTGTCGTTTTGAAGTTATGTCTACGAATTAATATTACCAGTGAAATTTTACAAGTCACGAATTTGTCTTCGTAAGTTACGAGTCAGAATTTCTAAAGTTTTATTCTTTTTTAGTTTAATTCCACGAGTTTCGAATCAGGCAACTGTCCTCCCGTCTGTCGTAAAATTGCGAATTCATAGGAAAGAACTATGTAATCTATCTCCAATTTGTAACTTGCCAAAATTCGATAATATTGTTAATAATCAATGAAATCATTGGCGAATACCGTGAAATCCATTCATAGCAACTCGAGCAATTTTCAAACAGACACTGTACGTAAGTTTCTTCTTTCATCTGTTTCATCGAAAACTTAAAGCATTATCCTAACTCCTCTGCGAATCCTTTGCAATCCTACCTGAAACCGCAGTTGTACGAAACAATAGCGAAACAATAGCAGAATAATATAAAATCGAATTATTTCGTATCAAAATTTAATTTAATAGAAATGCATGTAACAAGGTAATCACGTTATCGATTGCAACAATGTACAATAATACGACTAAATCATAGATATCCTTTGAACTTAATTTACTAACGGTAAGTATGAAATAATCACGACGAGATATCGAATGCAACTCGAAGCATAATTCTTCTCTATTTCTTAATCGTCTCTCTCTCTTCTCTTTGGAGGAATGTTTGCCATTTATAAAGGAATTAGATGCGATAGCGTGATAGGAGTTGTGCGAACTCGTATGGCGGATAACAGTGATTCACTTTTAGAATCGTGTAGAAGCGTCAGGAAGGGTGGGATAGAAAAAGCCACGCGATCAGCGATCCACTCGGGGTGAGAAACGATGAGGGCGAGAGAAAGAGTGAAAGAGGGTGCACGTGGAATTGCGGTGAACCTCTGCGTGTGCAACCACCGTGTTCTGCGTGGCACCGCTTTTTTTTTAACGCAACATTGTCCCCTCTTTAACGAGCGTTTTATCGAAACATCCCTTGCCTGATTCCGAAGATATCCCCTGTCATTTGCGATCTCATGTTCAATCAACGAATATCGCTTTCGAGCTCAACCTCTACATTGCAAAAGAAATTCTAATTTTCCAGAAACTTCGTCTTTGGTTTTGGCAATGTATAATTCAATTAATGACCAAACACACAGAGGTGGGTGAAAGAGAGTTTCTAAAATAAGAAGCATAGAAAGACATGGTTTTACAAAATGAGTTTATATTTAATAGACGCAATGAGTAAATATAATATATACTTCAGAATGGATGACTGTAATGTACGATAGAAGTTTGTAGTACGAGATAACAAATTTCTAGTACAAAAGTTATTCAAATTTGTAGTATATCTGTAGAGAAAGGGACGAGATATACATGACATTTAATCACCAATACGTTGAATATTTTACTTAATTATTCTGTAATTCCATGATGACGCGATGACACCTGTAAGGTAACGTCTGTCCAGGTTAGCCAGTGATACCTCACCGGCGGGACAGAGGTAGTAATTAAAGGATAAATGTAGTGACCGGACTTTACAAACGAGACGATCATCCTTTCAAACAATTTCAAATTATCAGAAATCAAATCGCAACAGTGTTTAGCTTCAATTTGAACGAATTCCAAGCGATTTGTATTCCAGTTTATCAAATTCCGATAATCTCTCTTGCTGGACTTCGAGTACACGATGTTTTCTCAATCTCTCGATGTTATAGCAGAAGCTAACGATGTTTCATGGTATGCAACAATGTTAATCATTCTGTGCAAACTTCAAGATCGAATTTTTAATTATCGAAGCTCGGATCATCACTCAAATAATTCTGCCTTCTACCATATGCTCCAATCGTATGTGGAAACTGCAATTTTTTTGAAATTTACGTATCAATTGCTAATGCGATGAGATGGAAAAAACTGCCCTAAACGAAACGATAAAGGATTGAAATGCACCGGTTTCGAGTGTGGATGGGTATAAGTTAAAAAAAAGGAGGATAGACGGAAGTGCATAGAGATCGATTTCCTCATAATGCATGCTCATTAACACACGATTCTCAGGGAAAATATGAACCGTACGTGTACGTGTACGGCCAGCAGAACGGTATAGATTGTTGCGGGGCTGTTGTCGAGCTAACTAATTAATTTCAATTTTCCCAAGCGAATCGCAAATGTGTTATTGTACGCGCTGATAACGAATTGATTATGGTCAGGATGAACTGACGTCAGCGAGAACCGGTTCACCTTTCCTACAAAATCATCGTTTTGCTTGGAATACGACTGAATAACACTCTAAAACGTTTTATATGTTTGTACGTGTCGTAAGAAGAGAATATCCTACAGGCAACGAAGATCGGATATGGCAGAATGATTAACGTTATTAATTATGAAATATATAAAGAGAAACATAACAACGAGGATACTGGATTTGATCGGATTTAAATATGCCAACATTGTGCACAAACTTTTGCGGAATATTATGTATATTGTATATAATTACTGGAATCGTTCCGCTTAAAACTTCTAACAGTTGCTATTCTTTTAGTGAAACTGAGACACTCGAGCGAACTCTAACGACGAAGTTTATTCAGTATCAAGCGTTTGTTACGCGTAATGATTCATACGTGCTAGAATACCTGACAGTCTCACGTAAATGGAACAATTAATGCAGATTATTAAGGAAATTATTAGAAATCAGAATTCTCCATTCGTATAAGATAATGATTCAGAACGTACCAGAAAGTTACGTTAATAAAACTGTTTGCGATACGAGCTAAATTTCATACGTATTACAGACGACAGTTCTACCATCCTCTTCCTAATTTTCCATTGTCTTAAAATAGTCTAGATTCGAAGAAACCAGAACACGTCGCTCCAGAATCTTGTAACATCGACGATAAGCTATAGCCCTGTTCCCGCACGTTCGTCTGCAATGCCAGCTCTGTCGCGGCAAGGTCTGGATCGTTTCCACCCCCTTCAACCCTAAGCTCTGTAACGAGATAGATCATTTGAGCGCTTATAGTTTCAGCTCTACGAGCAGACGGATACCCTTCAACTTTCCACTCACGAATAAACCTATGTATCGTCTCTAACGACGGGATCTCGTCAGATCTTGTTCAAATTTACATAATTTTAAACAGCATAGAATACGAGTCGTAATTTTTTATGCTTCAGAGTTGGCGTAAGAAACTGTTTTCTGAACGATTTCTTGCAAGACATTTTTCCTCGGCGTTTCCACTACATAATAATTTCCAATTCTTCTAGAAGGAGAACGAAACGTAAAATTTCTATCGCACAGGCATACAAAGGAATATTCATGATTGTTAGAGGAAAGAATTCTGTTGACGTTTCCATTGCAAAATAGTTTTCGAACCTTCTGGAAACAGAATAAAAGCTAACCTTTCCGTCACATGCATACAGAGGAATGTTTTCGAGTTCGACAAACGGTAGGATCATTAGGGATTCGCTGGAGAGTTTGGCGCGCATCGGTTCTCCCAGGGAATATTCAAGGAGCCAGGGAGTCGCAGGAATCCTGACGAGAGACACTTCTCTTACATTCTTCATCCTAGCTTATGTTAATTCCGCGCTCGACGAAAACAATTGAGAGCTAATCCCAGACAAATGACTGGCGCGCTTCTGTGAGCTCGAGGGCGGATTCAACCCCCTCGTTGTCGAATAGAAAATTCGGGTATTTCATGGTTTCGAACGCCCTCACGCCCTCCCACCCCCCTATTTTCAACCCTAATTCAGTCGTTAAATCTATTCTACCATTCGCCTTGCGATTTCAATACAAAATAAACTATCTCAACTGCGACTGACAATAAGAATATATTAGTCATTGACGAATGAGACGTTGGAAAAGAAGCCTAGCAGTTAACTCTATCGTTCACCCGTGAGAAAAATGTCTGCACGCGAGAACACGTCATCCGTTTTTATAGTAATCAAACAACCCGTGACTCTCGGCATTTATACGAGGGGAACGTTTTTTAAGAAAGTAAAGAAGACACGTTAAAACTAAGTAGCTCGGAATATAATCCTAGTTTAATATTACGTAAATATCCCCAAAATATAAAATATATATATAATAAAAGGGATACTTTGCAAGCCGAAACCTCCATGTAACCCACAAAGAGATTCGATACCGAACAAATCCACCAACACGTGTGCTAATTGAAAAGAATAAGATCTTTCGATAGAAAGAATCTGTCTCGATATCCAATATACCGTTCAAGCAAAAAGTAAAACACGAAAGATTTTCACAGAGATGTTCGAAGTAGGTCAAAGGAGTTACCTAATCGGCAGGCACGAAACAACCCTAATAACGTTAATTAAAATCCAAGTGAAACCTCAATTAATATCGGCCGTCCCTGTTTCCAGGGGCGTCGGCTCTTTTCAAGCCCCTTCTCGTCGTTTCCGCGCGAAACGAGCCTGTTCTCAGGGGGCGAGATTTCGACGAAGGAAAGTAAAGAGGAGGTTGCTCGGCGGTGGTGCGGACAAATAAAACCCATTACCCACCCCAAGACGACGTCGCCGTCTCCTCGAGTTCGGTTGGCACACCAATCAACGACTCGGCAACCCCTGTGAAACGTCCAATTTTCGAGGTCGTCGCGGCCGCTTACGAGAGGACTCTTTTCCTCAAGGAAAAACGAGGGTCGTCGCGAAGGCGTCCGCGACCTACCCTTACTACGCGGCCGAATTCTTTGAGCTTCCTTCCCGCCAAACCCCTCCGCCACAGTTTTCTTCCCGTAACGCAGCGTGTCAACGCGAAGATCAACAACTCCGTAGTTTAGTGAATGAAGAAGAAAGGGGCGGATTCGTTGCGAACTAATTTCACGAGTTACGTGGCTCTTCTTGCGAAGTCTGTTTGACTGTTGCAGAATGTTCTCGCGAGAAAGGAAGTATACTTTGAATTTGAATTTTAGAGGGACGGTATAGCAGGTTTTGCAGGAGTTTTTTAATACTTTTCTCTGAAAGATGTTGTCTGATTGGTGTATCAAGTTCTTGCGGATGAATTCGTAGAAATATTTGGATCCAAATTTTGCATGGACAATCGCCAGAATTTATAGTTCTTGGTGTTTCTTTTTGCAAAGACTATCGATATTTATCGATTATTTTTGCTGTTTTTTTTTTTTTTTTTTTCTTGAAAACGCTTTGGTTACTGCATAGCGAAACCGTGAAAAACTATGGAAATATATCGTGGAAAAGGAAGATTTTCTTTAATGGGACTGTCGCTTGGAAAGGTTGTTTTCTTGATCGCTCCACGCACGACTGTTTTGTAGGTAAATTTGTGAAAACATCTGCTGGATTCAAATTTTAGGAGGAGGGAAAAGGTCGTTTGCATTTGACGCTTTGTTCAAGGGGCAGAGTTTTAAAAATTAGTTGGATCAAAGACTCACCTCTGCCGCTTCTCCCGACGAACCTAAGATCGTTGAACTTGGCCACCTGGTTCTTCATCAGAGCGGTCGAGTTTCTCAGCTCAGCACAGCAGTTCTCGTCGTTACCAGCACGAACAGTGACCAAAGTGCCATCGCCGACCTCGCCTAGAGCCACCACCTTGAAGGCTACTGGAAGGGTCTTGTTGGACCTCCAGTGAGCTGGCAATACGCTGCAGACCAAGTGAGGGGACCCTGTAATGGGATTAAATATACCTAACCTCGCAACTAAACCAGGAACTTAACATTCTCAGACATCTATCGTCTTCCGTATATCGATATTAATTAATTTTCTGACTATGGTTAAACGACACGTACGAAGATATTTTTCGATTGAAAAGTTTCTCTATTATGCGTGTACTTGATAACTAACTTTATATGCAGTTATACATGTAGACTGTGATACGTGAAATTTGTTAACTCTTTGAATCTTGCCTTTCTGTCTCTTTTTCTTTGAAAGCTTGAAACTCTGTCTTTCATACATAACTTGAATCTTTTCAACATTTACGCGACCGTGTATTTTGCATCCCTTTTAAGGTTAAGTGACACGAATCGTTAAGTATCGGACATTTTACATGTTACAATCTATTATTAAGAGCACAGACACGAGCGAATTCTAACAAAATACTGCGGATGTTTATGCATTTATGGGAAATTTAAAGATGCAAAACCTACTCGGATTCCATTTTCTGTGCGACAGGACATTTATCCGAATCGTTAACGGTCCGAGTCACAGACAAGTCGATCATATAACAGAGAACTCCATAGCTATAATTTTTCGATCACATAAGACTTTACGTCCGACCAATTGTAAGTAGATTCAACCGATCGAAATCAGACACCAACTAGAATTTCGTCCCAGTAACTAGAATCCACTTATATTTACACATTTTCCTAATAAATAAATTGTCTCTCTATCCACCTACATTTCTACCAAGCTCAATTTTTACGCAAAAGAGAGCCAGTTTTACATACTAGAACTAGAGTAAGCAAAATAAGATACACTGTAGGTTTCACTTTTCAAAATAAAATCATTCGACGCGTCTGATATATAGTAACAGATTCTTGCGCAGAAAAATTTAGTTCGATAAAAATGCACGCAAATGAAGACGCGACGTGCGCTAAAGATTCCTATAAACGCGTAAAAATCCACAGTGTACCGATCGTTTCTCGCGTGTACCTGTCCGAACGAGTTCCCCAGGATGCTCGCTGACGAAGTCACCGAGGGTTCTCTCGGCCAGGATGTCGCTGGTCATCTTGGTGTAAGCATCGGTCAAAGGAGAAACACCCGACTCCGGCGAGGCGGCAGCGCCAGGAGCCGAGGCTCCTGTCAACTGCATCCTGTCGCTGGTTCCGCCGCTCTCGCTGGCAGCACTCGCTGTTCCACAGCTGGATTCGTTGCTGGACCCCCTCACCGAGCCAGCGCCGCTTCCGGATACCGTGCTTCCGCCACCGCCGCCGTTGCAACGGCCGAATATATCCATAGGCAGTCAGAACGCCGGATGATACATCCTTCCATTCGGTTCACTGCTGGAACTTCTCGGCTCTTACGAGGATCCTCACTCGGTACACCTCTTCCTGGGTCAGGCTTCGCGACCTGACATGGCGCTGCCCGACGCTCGACGATTCTTTCTTCGACTACTTTGATACAGCCTCTTCTTTCCAAGAATTTACTTCAACGGCGAGCTTAGAATAGCATTCGGCGATCTTGAAGAATTCTCTGTATGTGTATTCGTGTTATTCTTTCTTCGAGTACTTCAGTACGCCTTCTTCTTTCGCAGATTCTGCTTCGATAATGATGTTGAAGAGTTTGCGGACGATTTTGGAAGTTTTAAGAAAGTTCGACGATCCTTGCGGATGAAAGCTTATCAGTTAATTTTTAATGGGGTGAGTGGAGGATCTTTCAAGTTGATTTCTTTGGGTGCGATCCTTGATTTGTTGGATCTTTGGAGCTTGTTAAGTTTTGTTTTCAACTCCGCTCTTCAAGAAACACTATTTACAGGGAACTTTATCTTGCGGTAACGAAGACTCGCGCGACGATTCATGCAAACACCAGAAGCATCTAAGAAAAATTTCAATCTCCTGATTTCACCTGTAACGAAGAAAATTCAGGTCAAAGGTAGATAATGGAGATTCTTAGGGAAGAAAGACACTTGCCCCGTTGCGAAGTTACTACTTTCACGGACTCGATTATTTTAGACAGAACAATTTGTTTATGATGTAAATTTTGCCATTTACTATTTTCACAGTATTCTATAATTTTGGACGCAACAATTCACATATCTTAATAACCTCTACGAAGAATAACGTGAAAAAGATTCTGAAAGAACGTTAACTGATTTAAATACCAACTGACAAAGAGGATTTCTATAAATCCTAGACTAGAATATACAGCCAAGGAGATGTTAGAGAAGATTCTAAGCGTTGCTCTATGTAATAAAATGAATTCAGAACAAACGATTTAGAAATGTAACAAAAAAATACAGGAAAATAGCTGGTCAGAAAACAGTCATCTCTTCATCCTCCAGATTTCCTGCATTTCTAATGCCAAACACAGAAGACACATATCTTCAACTTCTTATAGCAGATAAGTACCGTAAGGCTTCGTTTATACGAACAAAGTTTGGCGAAGTTCTCCGCCGCTATCTATGATTATGATTATGATTAACTAGGCCTAAAATTTGATGCAGATAAATGGAGTTTATACGAACGAAATTCTACTCTATTAAATACATATGAAACTTATAAAACTATGCTTGACAACTGGTTCAAGTCTGTGTCTCTACACCGTTCAAGAATAAAACATCCCCAAACCTCCCAAGACCATTTTCAACCTCCCCAATCATTTCATCCGCATCCGCCAACATTCAAACGAAAATTCGTACATCATTCGACCATGGTCATAGTCAAATGTCAGAGACTCGGAAAATAGCATCGCTTCGGAAAGGGCAAGATCGAGGCCAGTTAGCGTGATCAAAAACTGTGGGAGAAAGGGTTGGTCCCAGGAGAGTCTCGAGGCAGAGGGTGAAGTGCCGCCGCCGGTGCGACCAACCCTTCCGCTTCTAATCCATTTAACGACGGCTAGCAAGGGCCTTTATCTCGCGTGTAGCCCTTCGATTGGCTCGATCGAGCTTCGAAACGACGCGATACACCCTGAACCGATCGCGTCGCCGCTGATAAAACGCGAAGCGAGAAGCCGATACGGAAAAATGGTGAGTAACAGAGGAGAGGAGGAAGAAGAGATGGAAGAGAGGGTAGCGAGCGTGCCACGTACGAGAAAGAGAGACGAAACGAGCGGTTGACACGGACAGGAACGACTCGCACACTTTTCACGCGGGTCGGCCGGTGACGTCACCGTTCATTCAGTAATTTTTGCGCACGTCACCGGGGCTGACACACCGGATCCAGGTGGTTCCAGGAGGGGTTGGACCGGCCTGGTGGTGGGGACGGAAAAAATAGGGGAAAAAGAACGCCCGCCGGTAGGCAACCCCCACACGCCACATGGATATCCAACCCCTACGCACGTAACAACCGCGTGTCAAAGTGCACGTGGCACGTTACCACGTTGTTCTGTCAGTGGCAGGCCAGGATCGCGCCGTCAGATACCGAGCAGGATTCGGTAATCGTTCAGACACTCCGGCGCCGCTCCTAATCAGCCACTTGTCATGGGAACGTGTCGCGGATCACCAGGCCATCGGGCACGATAACGAGCGATCGACGGCTGATTATTCGCGGATTTCCACTCCTTAGCTCAACACACGAAGGCAACGCGTCTTCGCTTCGTACACCGTAGGTAATTAGCTTGATTCGCTTTATCAATGCGGATTTTTCAGGTAAATTCGTGTCCAAATCTCTCGATCGGAATAGAAGTACGCAGTTGTTTGACAAACGATCGAGACAAAAGTCTTCGGATCGAGTCTACGGATAATTGAAGCAATCGGCTAGAGTCGTTAATGTGAGTTCTCGAGAGAGACTTTCGTCGAAGATTCTCGGTGTTTGAGAGGATAGTGATTAGATCAAAGGTATGGAGCAGCTGTTTGACGAAAGTTTGAGACGGAGTCTTCAGTTTTTAGGAGTCTACGGATGTAGATCAGAATAATCGTCATTGTCAAAGTAGATTTTCGAGGGGAACTGTTGTCGAAGAATCCCAATGTTTGGTGAGATGGCGATTAGATCGGAGGTATGCAATCGTTTGCCAAGAGTTTGAAGGCTGAGGAATTCCGTGTGCAAATAATTAGACCAATGTACTTTGTTGATGTAGATCTTAGAAAGAAACTTTTCTACTTCTCCGAAGACTTCTTCAAAATGAAAGCACGATGCTAATGGAGACAGAGGGGAGAAGAATGTTACGACCCTCCTGAAAGAACGACACGGCGACGGATAAGATTCTCGCTTAACTTGGCATTCAAATCTCTTGCCGGGCTACTCCCGTGCTTCCACTCGTGGGGAAAATATTTCCATCGACTCTTGAAAGTATCACGGTAATATCATTCGCACTAAATGCGAAGCTCGTTATATCGATAAAACGATTTTTGACGTTTCCTCTTAAATCCATGACGCATCGGAGCATCAAGGAAGAAGAATCTTCCTTTGTGGAGAATTCGAAAGATGCTTGGAGGCAGCGAGAAGATTAAATTCTTGATTAAATTCTTGAGCATATTCATGGACCTAATCACCAAATAATATAAGTTCCATTGTAAGAATCGCACTCACTGTCTGGCCGTGTTCACCGTAGCAACCGACGGACTATCACACAATCTTCACCGCAAGAAAACCTCACTCTCATCGAACCTTGCAGTTCCACAGCAAAGCTTCCATCCAGCACAATCTTCTCTACTGTCATCGGTCCAGCATAAACGAGATAAGTTCACGACGTGTTACTGTCAACCTGCAATTTCTCTATCCACCAAACGATGTACACCAAACTCCCACCAAAGGAACCGATATGATTCGGCACACTTAAACTTTAAACAATTTTCATCTTCGGAGCGTCTGAAAGACCTCAAAATTTCTGAATGTTGGCAAAATATCTTGGAATGTTCGTGTGTCACGAGGGATTGCGAGGTAGCTGGCGGAGAATCCGAGAAGGCTGGCGTGTTTTGGTAGTCACAGTCGTCTCTGGAAATACCCGTCGGGGCCACTAACTATAATTTCGGCGGTTCGTGTGAGGCAACAGCCGTTGACGCACTGGTCCATGCCAACACACGCAGCATCCCTTTCCCCTTTGCTGGTTCCTCTCACACCCCGTGAGCAACCCCACTCCTTCCGCGAGCGTTCGTCTCCGTTCGTCGCACAAGCGTATATCCTCTCTTTCTCTTGCACTGGCTCTTTTCGTCTCACATTCTCTGGCTGGCTTGGCCCTCTTTCTCTTTCTCCTCCGTTGCTCTTTATCGCTTTATCTCCCACCGGACCCCTAACCCTCCCACTAACCTCTATCCTTCTCTTTCTCATACTCACGGCCCTCTCTTTCCCACCCCTTTCGTTTCGACCCTTTTGCGGTGTGGCTCGCGTGCGTCTGACGGACCGACGGACCGACGGCTCGCGGGGCGGAGCGGAGCGGAACCGAAGCGGGGACGACTTCGATCGATCGATCGATTCACCGGGTGAATCGGTTGGCGACTTTTTTCTTTCGCGTCGTGGCGTGCGCCAAAATTCGCGCCGACCGTCGTCTCGCCTCGTAACGAGCGTCGTTGCGTTTAATTAGTCGAAAGTTAATGAGGAGACGGACCGAGCGTCATCATCATTGTTCTCGGGTGTTTGCCAGAGAGTTTCCACCCTCGCCCTCCCCGCCGTTGTTTCTCCCTCGTCTCTCGTTTACCCGCCGATATGAGGTTGAGGGCCCCGCGATTTAATATCGAGAACACCCGCGTAACTGGACTCTCCAGCCGGATTAGCGGGATCGTTGGTGTTTTTCAACGGCAACTCGAAACCCAAAGCCCGGTGGTTTCCCGGTTTCGCGGTTTTCGACGCTGCTAACTCGAATTTCTGACGTTCGGTGCATCCGCGCTCTGGTCGCTCTGCATTTCAGACGTTGGGAGGTGTCCAGGATCTTTTTCATAGAAAAATACATATCGTATGTCGATAGTAGGATGACGAGTTAAATCGTCAATCGCAAAGCAGAGAAACAAGCGCTGGAAATTTCCTAACGCTATTCGTAAAACGTGGAAATTACCGTTTATCGCTAGTAAGACGAATTAAACAGTCAGTTGCAAAGTCGAAAAGTAAATAACATTCTCTGACGCTTTACGTAAATTGTATAGAACCGAACGTAGGTACTCTTGGTGGTAACTGGCCGTAGGATAAATCCAATAATCAGCCGCAAAGAGGAAAATTGAAAATACCAAAACGTTCAAACAATTTTTGTAAAATACGAAATTCAGGATTGAAATCCTTGCTGTATTCCAAATAGTCGTAACGACTATTGCGATAGACTGTGAACATGCAGAGCATCGACGCGAATAAAAGATTCTTCTTGAACCACTAATTTAGAAGACAAAAGTTTCGCTATGGAAACTAGGGAGAATAAAGATTTACAATGTGAAAAAAAGTCCCACGTGATGGGAATTGAAAAATATGATATAGGTATTGAAACTCGAAGAATATATAAATATGGAATTCAGTACTTTCAGTACCTAATCGCCAAGTATACAGTGACTAGTAGATTAATCGAGTGTAAGTATATTCAATTTTGTATTATTTAGTAGTACAGGACTATAAAAATTCGATACTACGAAGATGAAATATAAAACCTGATAAAAGCAATGCTTCGTTGAAAAATAAGACAACGTGCAAATACTTTTCGTAGCCGCTATATAATAAATTCTATTTTGAAATGTTTAATTATAAAAACCAAAGAATGTTGGACTTCTCGCGAAGTCACAGAGATGATGAGTTGCGTCGTGGCTCGTTATTATAAGAAGCTTCGTGGAAAATCGACACGTCATCGAAATGTTGACACGTCACGGACGTTTCCTTGGAAGTGTTCTCTCGATTCTTTAGCTTGGTCGATCGAAAACAGCAGACACGACGGTATACACTGCACCGACATACTCTACAATGAAGCTTCACTTTCGAAAATCAAACAGAGAGAACCGCTGGGTCGGCGCATCCTCGCAGCTGCACTGTTTGTACGAACGTGCAAACAATGGAACTACCCATTTCCTGTGCGAATATATCCTGACGATAGCCAGCCGGTCGCGGACTTGCCGCCAGGCAAACACGTACGATTGACGCGCGCGGATCTCCGCTCGAAAGATCGATACTTCCCTCCTCGATCTTCGATGCTTCTTCCCCCACATCGTATCAATAGATCTCCCCGCTATCCATCAATCTTTCTCATTTGCTCGAACGATCGTCTATCTCTTCGAAAATAAAGAGATAATCTACATGTTGCGAAGAACAAGAACAAATTTGAAATTACACGTTTGCTCGTGAAATCTTACTGAATTTTAAGATCTAGAGCCTAACTCAAATATCTTTCAAATATCTTTCAAATATCGTTCAAGTATCGTTCAAATATCTTAGGGCCTTTGCTCCTCGATTCTCAGTATCTAACTTCAATTCTCGCATTTTCTAAATGAAAAATTTTCTTGCTTTGCAAGTTCATACTCTTCAGAAGAGCCTTTGCACTAAAATTTTTGTTTCCCAAATTAGGAAATCAAGCGGGACCCTACTTTCTGCGCTTAGACTAAGAATCGAAGCAGCCGCGTGCGTAATTAATAATTAGACAATTATAGAAGCTAAGGTAAGTTATCGATTGTCTTATATCTTCTGTTTTTCAAATCCCAGTTATTTTTCAGAAGACTCTGCAGCATCTATGCGGTATCTGTGCTTTCAGAGTAAAAACTTTCTTGCAATGCAAAATTTTCTTTCTCAGAATGTCTACCGTAATGAAAATTGTACCCTTCCAACACAGAACGAACTTTCTTACATTGCGAATTTTCGTATCTACGAATTTCTATTAGCGAGATCTATGCTTTCTAAAATATCTACGTATCGAAATGTGATCGAAATGAATATCATTGATCTGAAAGCGTGAAATGGGAGGAGAACGAATATAACCAAATCGTGGAGCATCGAAGCGCATTAGGCTGACGGAATCAGAGCGAAAACGACGGAACGTTGCAGCCTGGCGCCATGGTAGCCCAACAGTCTGTCGCTTATTTGAATAACAGCAACGAGATTCGCGGAATGAATCGCGCGAACTGGCAGAGAAGTAGCGGTATTCAGCGGCGAACGATCGTCGACGAGACGGTGACAAACAGCGATACGGTGGAAACGTGGAAACCGGACGGCCGTCGTCGTATTGACAAACGACCTAACGCCCGTGTGGACCGTTGCGTTCGACGAGATTCGAATTATCTCTGTTGGAGCTTGTCAATGCAAATGCCATACCTACATTCAATTACCGCTCGTCACGCTTCGATCAGCGCGCGACCGGCCAACCACGGAATATTCCTGCTCGACTTCTTTTTACCATCGTCGATTTTCCCCTCGTTACTGTTTTCACGGCTCGTGATTCGATTATTTTGAACAAAACAATTTGCCTATGGCGTTAATTCCAGTGGTGTATAATGTGGAACGATCTGTGAAAGATACCAAAGAAGAATATCGAATTGTTAGCGTGTCGAAGCAGCAAGAAGCGTTTGGTAAATTTGGTTTTAGGAAAATTGACACTCATCCACGGTGAAAGTAGGATCAAAGATCTGTCTACTGTTTTTACTCTTGTTGGTGGTTTTATGAAGCTTGTTTATTTCGTTTATTTTAAGTACAATAATTTGCGGACGCTGTTCAACTTTCAATAATGTATAATGCGTAATTTGATTGCTGGAAGATACGAGAGGAGAATATTGAATTGTTAGTACACTGACGTGTTAGAGGTTTATTATATTTTAGGAGAACTGAAATTTCTTCGTAATTTGGATGTCCAGTAACTGTTATATATTTCCAGGGTGTTCAAGGGGTGACTTACTTTAGAAGAATTAAAATTTCTCGAGAATTTCGATACCACATCTAACTAATATTTTGTCACATGTTACAATGATTAAGTATTGTGATATAGTAGTACAGTATTCAAGTTACCGAAATATGGCTACTTCGCTGTCATTTTCCTCTCTTTTTTTTTCTTTCAGATAACGTTGATGACGTTTTTCCTTCAAATAATAGTGTCTGTTTGCCATACTAACTGTTTTGTTTCTTCTCCTATATCTTTTTATCAAAGCACACGAACTCCGAAAGTGCCAGCCGTGTAGAATCTAAAAATAACTAAAGTAGTCGAAGGATTTCTAGAAAATTCTACAATGTATGATAATACGCGGAAGAAAGAATATTAGAAAGAATTTTAGACAGCTTTCGAGGCAAATGTAGAGATCTGTCAGTCAATTCAGATGTGATTAGCGCAGTAGACCATGTGACAATAATGACAATAATTAATAGCTCCATTATCGATTAATGACAGTTTCTAGGGTTCAAATGAAGCACGTGCTCCGTGTACCATTAACGAGGCACATATACCTCAAATCTCGAAAGTAGCAATGTCCGAAAGGCGGTTTTCTTTTCCAAGTAATATCCAGAAATTTACGACATTAGACAAAATATTTTGAAACCATTTCGATCTCGAACGCTAACTTTGATCTATGGTTACGTGGAAGTTACTGTTTCGTCAAAGGAAAGATAGTTTTACAGTGTACGGATAGTTGGAAATATTGAGACAGAACGGTAGGAATCGAGAGTATGATAACGAGACTAATGGAAACGCAATCCGGAGCACGTGTCGTTAAAGGAAGCGAACGTGATCACGCAACGCGGCGGGATTCATCGAAAAACCGTGTTACGCGGAAATCGATGCTCGTAAAACGAGCACACGGTCGAACGACACATGGAAAACGAGCGGGTGAAACGCGACAAAAAGATCGAGCCCATTCGCGTGATCGCCGCGTCCGACCACCGACCTCCTATTCCCCTTGCAGTCAAGATTCCACGCGCGCTAACTTTCCCATTTTTCCTACCGCAAATTCTTACATATTTCTCTTAATTTACTTATCATTCTATTTTGAAAAATTATATATTTAAAGACATTTTTAATGTGACCTTTAAATGTAACAAATATCCTTGTGAAAATCAGAGTTCAAGTAAATAGTAAGAGACCTTGCATTAAAATTAAAGCGTATCAACGTCTTATTTTTAAACGACTCACTCCATCGATCGTATTTGATTTCTGGACTGCTACAGATTTCTGCAGTAACTAAAAGAGACACTCGTTCTCTGAAAAATCATTCGCGACGTTCATTCAAAGGAATTCTTAAGATACGATCATTCTTCCACGGTGGCTGCTAAACAGTGTTCCTATGTAGCAATTCAAGATTCGAATTACGAGCCACCTTTTATAAAAATTAAAGTTTATTTATGCCGTATTACGTGGTTCATCCCGTAACAAAGAATCCTATCTACCTATAGTGATCCTATAGCGATCAGAAGACGCTCGTTCCTTAAATCGCTAGATCGACGGGAAAGAACGATTAACAACATTCGTACAAAGAAATTTTGAATATAAGATACCTCCTGCCCAGGATAATTTCCAAAGAGTGCCGTCTTTGAGAAATATCTCGCGAAACTTGATATTCGTCATAAAAACAGCGCAGTCTACCTACAATACTACTGTTCAGAAGGCAAGCATTCGTAAGATCATTGCGTCAGAAGGAACCTACTGGCGCCAACACGTGATTAATTGAATGATTAATTATTCATAACTCTTCCACTTATTAAACAGAGTGTTTTCGCATAACAATTAAAAATCGAACTAGCAATGCAGGTTTCGCTACAATCGACATAAATGTACCAACATCCTAATGCACGACTCACCCCATTCAACCAACAAACTCAACCTACAGAATCCTATAGCGATCAGAAGACACTGGCTCCTTAAATCACATCCACCGTAATCTACGTTCTCTTCTACCTTGTCACCAAGCCGGCCGTAGTCGAAATACGCACATCGGTCCAACAATAACAACAACAACAACAACAACGGCACGTGTCACGAGGCGGCGTAGTGCGTAGCACGATCGGAAAAAGGAAAAAGTTACGGCGTACCATGCGTGGAGAGCGGCGCGCGTGCTTCGAAACCGGTTCGTCGGTACGCTCGATTGGACAACAATACACGAAGAACGGTACCGGGGCACGAGCAGAAGGAGCAACAACAGCACAGCACCAACAGCAACCGTGCCGCGTGAATACTACGCCGCCCCCTCCCTCGTTCGTCGCCTCACTCGCCCCCAAAGAGGGGTTAGCCGCCTCGTCTCTATCCCGTAGAGGGTAGTTTCGCTCTAACGAGCACGGCCGCCCCACTGGAACTGCAACTCTCTCCCCTCCGTCAACCGTGCGCGCCCCCTTCTCGCGATCAACCGCCCCTACCACGTGCCACGGCCACCCCTACAACGACAAAGACGGGGGACGTACGCGGTGCGAGTAGGGGCAGCCACCGACGGAACATGTGTAACACGCAGCCTTGATTACACGCGGGCTTGTAAAAATTATTATTATGGCCGTGAGCGCGCCACCGCGCATGCAAACCTACCCTATCCACCCCCGCGCGCGCCCAATTTTGTTGTTTCCTTTACCGACGCGGGGGTACACGCACCGACGAGCTGACCTCGGATACTTTCACGCTAATGGGTTCAATGTCAGGCCGAATGAGCTGCAAACGTTTTTTCCATTTTGCCAGTTGTTTTTTGTTTCGCCACGGTTTTGGGTAGATAGTATTTTTTGGACGAAGAGCGGCGCGGTTTCGATTGTTCGTTTGATTCAGAAAAGGATAAATAAGAGTTTGAATATGAGGAATTTTGAAAATCGAAGATTTTGAAAACAGGCTAGTAGAGAGCTAGTCGGGATCGTTTGAATCGTTATTGTTTTGGGAGGCGGAGATTTTAAGAAGAGGATAGGCGTAGGTGGTGTAGTTTTCTTCGGTTTTCGGAGTGTGGATAATTTTAGAGTATGGTGCAATCGAAATCATTTTTTCGATTTTCACAGTGCGAATAATATTAGAGAAGGCTGAGGTTTCGAATGAGATATATCTTTAGAGATGGAGATTTTGAGAAAAGAGTGGTGTAATCTTTTCGATCTTGACGTATGAATGATTTTGCGGAAAGTCCGAGGTTTCGAATAAGATGCAAGGGGATAGCGTAATTAGAACTTTTTTGATCATGAAACACGAATGATTTTAGAAAAAGACGAAACTTGGGATATATTTCTAGCGTTTAGACATGGAGATTTTGAGAAGAGAATTGTGTAAGTGAAACCGTCTTTACGGTTTTGAAACATGAATAATTTCATGCTTGAAACAGGAGATATTTTTAAGAATGAGGAGGTGGAGATTTTAAAAAAGAAGAATGATGTGCTTGTTCGTTGTTCAGAAAATAACGTTTCAGCACAACGGTAAGAGAAGTATTTTAACTTGCTTACTCACCGTCGCACGATGCTATACGACTTTATTTCCTGTCGTGAAAACAGCGTTCTATTAAGATCAGAATACGAATAAGGCGCGATAAATTCTGGATGAATGTTCAACACATTTTTCGTATAACCTTTATCGATATATAGATCCTTCTTGATCAAAACGATTCAAAAACGATGATCTCTTTCTACTTGTCAATCTACTTGTCAGTTAGTCGATGCATTTCGTGTCCAATCAGAGCCAGTATCTTGCAACAGTACATCGTTGTCTGAAAATCACTAATAACGTTAATGAAGAGTGGAATTTGAATCTTGGTTTGAAATTTGAAGATGTTTTTAGCGCGTAGAACCGAACATTCGCATAGGAGGACGGATTTTTTAAAAGATTTAGAAAATGTGTTTGTCACGCGGTAGAACTGAATACTGATCGATTTTTATTTCTCGTGCAAAAAAGGAAATGCTGATGGAAACAATGTATTTCGAAAGTGACACTAAAGGCAATCAACGTGGATCTGTGATTCGTTTGGCGGATACCGCGTTCCATGGAGACACAGAAACAGAAAGAGGGAGAAGGGGGAAACCGCGTTAATTCCTGCGCATTCAATGAAAGAAAAAATACCAGAATACCGTTCCGTGCCAGTAGCTCGATGCGGCTGGCGTTTGTCTGCTTCAGCAGCTCATCAGCCAACCCATTATCCGGATTATATTCCATACCAGAGAAATAAATAACGCGTGAACCGAATAATCGTTGCCATTCGAAAACCGAGATCCGTTACCCAACACGCTCTCGCCAATTTTTATCACTGTTCCCATCAATTTCTCAGACACGTATCCCAGTAGCGAAAGCCAACTTTCCAGTTAATGACACGTTCTGTCATAGTATAATTAGAAATGAAATTCACAAGATGATGGAATCGACGTTAAAAGGAACGATCTATATCTTAAAATTAAATAATTGCTTTTCACGACTTTATGACTTAATCAAATACAGTTCTTCTACGATACAAGTGCAGATACGCTAGAAGGTGGCTGTTCTTCCTAGTACTTTGAGTAAACAAAAACCAACTCAAAATCAATTCGTGGTAATAAAATTTTGCATTTTTTAATACGAAATCTGCCTCTTTTTAGCTCTTCCAATAAGTGTTAAAGCTGCCTCCTTGCTGCTGCAAACTCTACAATTGTGTAATACGATACTACAATCGTATAATAAAACTTATTGACCAAAAACGTATTGGTCAAAAATTAAAGTCTTTGGAGTTTCTTCAATTTGAAGAATTTCTGAAGAAGGATAAACATGGACAAGGATCGTTTTATCGTCGAATCACGACTTACTGACTCTGTAAGAAAAACGTTTGTCATGAGATCCACGACTTCGTGATTTAGCTAAATACGCTGATAGCCACCGCATAAAACGACGAGTATTTTATTGAAAAGTATCGAAACGTATTGGTCAAGAATTAAAATTGGTCGCCAAAGTTTCGGCAAGAAGAAATATTCACAGCGCGGATGGCAAATCTTTTGAGTTTATAGCGACGATGTGATTGGAGATGGAAAAAATGGTCTCTCCGGCACACGCGATCGTGGACGGTCGATTCACGGGGCCAGTTTGCGAGCGAAGAGTACAAGCGGCTTGCCTGGTTTCTGGTCGAAGTGGGGCTAACCGCAGAATCGGAGGCAAGATGGCAAAAGTAAGTCGAGAGTCGAGGGGCGGCGCTGTGGCCTGGCCAGCCCACCGGCGCATCCTCGTTCTTCTCACTCCGATTCCAACCTAAGATCCGCCAAGAACCAACGTTCGCGAAAACATGAACCCGTATTTTCCCGCCGTTACTAATTTTTTCCCTCTCCGTAATTCCTGGAAATGGAAAATTCACATCGACGTACCGAGAGGAATGAATAAATTAACGAAGAAGCCTTTGGAACGAGAATCAGCCAGCTAAGCAAACTTTCACAGGCACAGCCACCACTATTCTGGAATTAATTAAATCATGCTCTATCCACGGAAATTAAATTCAGTCTTCTTACGGAAAAAAATGTTGAAACATTAAATTCAAATACTCGAAGTCCATAATTTGGTCCTCATTGTTTGTTGAAACAGCTCTTCAATTTTTATGTGAATTTTCAACACACCTGATTATTTTCTCCCATTCACTTAATGGAAATTAATCGAACGAAACATTGCATTCATAACGCTTAAAAACTTGCAACCACTATTATTTCTCTTATCGAATGATATCCTCGATCCTTTAGTAAATTTATAAAACGTCTAATTCGTTTGAAAGAAAACTTCAATTCTTCAATTTCTTCCAATACACTTAGGAGAATCTAAGTCTAAGACTCTAAGTTAAATCCAAATAATTCAAAATCTGCAATCTAATTTTCTTTAATATCGAGTCGACTCTTCAATTTCGAAAAAGATCTTCAAAACTTCCAATTATTTTCCACGCTACGCTTAAAAGAAAA
Organism: Bombus confusus; assembly: GCA_014737475.1. Taxonomy (NCBI): domain Eukaryota; kingdom Metazoa; phylum Arthropoda; class Insecta; order Hymenoptera; family Apidae; genus Bombus; species Bombus confusus. Next base: position 578,459 of record JACXIV010000051.1, read on the forward strand.
AACAAACTCGGATAACTAAATATTTAACTAAATAATCGTTCGGACGCCAATTATTAAATTTTAGATAACTGAAAATTCTACGATGTAGTTTCGCTTTTTTATCCAAGCAACATTCGACAATTAAAATAAATTTCCAAAATCCCCAGTTCTTTCTCTCTCCTATCCTGCCTCACTCACCCAATCCTCTGTCTAAGTCAATCGACCAAAAATGATGACCAAACGAGCAAAGTGGAGCGCTACAGAACCCTCAACATCGAAGAAAGTTTCGGAAGAGGGTAGCGTAAGGGATGGTCGTTGACTTCCAAATTGCGGCTGGCAACGAAATCCAAAAATCCTTTGGAACTACCGGTAAAAGGGCAGAATAAACATTTCCTGAACGGTTAGTAGCGACGTAGCTGGCGAGGGTGTACAGGCCGAACGGGAGCTGCGGTTTTAGTGGGCGGAGGTTGCCTCCAGACTGCGAGGGTGCGACGAAAACGAACCATAGTCGTGTACCAGAAAGAGGAAACGAAAGAGAGACGTATCTTCCGTGAACGACTAAAAGTAGACGCGAGATGGTCGTACGCAGGCACCGAGAATGGCGGTTGCTTCAAAGAAAACTCGAATCGTCAAAGACGTCTGGCTGTGTTTTTACATCGCCTAAAGAAATCGCCCTTTGACGAATTATCGACCGTGAAAAATTGGTTCCGTGAACAAGTTCCGTTACAGAATCGCGACCAAATTCGTGTTAATCCGTCAATAACGAAATAGTTTAACTATCGAAGGTTGGGTCAATTATGAAAAATGCAAATCTTTCGCGTTTACTAATTTCTACATTGCGGTAGCTACAGTGGTTGGAAAGACTATTGACGATATCCTTAATTTCTCTGAACGAAGCGTTTTTCATTTATCAAGTTCTATATCTCGTCTTTATCGTATCAAGTTTTTCTACTCGTTTTAAATTACTACCAAGTGAGACGAAATTTAATGTACTTTAGATTTAATTATTATGTAAATTCTATTATTGCCGATATGTTGTAACCACTGTAGGTATACGAACGATTGTATTTTTTTTCTTTTTTTTTTTTTATTTAATTATAACACAAACGCAGAAAACATTTTCAGAGGACTATCAGTTTTGTCTTTACGAAATGAAATATTCGACGCTCGTGATCCAGTCTCAGCTACGCAAAGTTGTATAGCAAATAGCAACTAACACGTGGCTCGTGAATCTACGTGAAACTAATCGGACTGCAAATCCGCAATCATCCACAATCCGATATGTTTTTGGCCAATATATGAGCGTGCGCATCCAAAACATCCAATGGTAAAAATACGAAATTACAGAGAGAAACACAGAAAACTACATCGCTGGGCATTTTACAATAGCTTAAGCGGATGTACACTTTTATAAAAAACAAGAAAACAAACGAGATGATCGTGTTACAAACACTGTTTTTTAAATTCACCTTAGAATTTACCATTATCCATGTCAGCCCTTTGCGACGAATGAATTTATGAAACGAAATATTTAACAGATGAATATTACACGCGTATTTATATGTAATGAATAAAAAGTGGAATCGATCAGTTTCGCTTTTGAAAGATTCACTCGTTAATTATCGAATAGGAAGATGTATATTTTCATAGCTGCTAGTAATTCTAAACAACGAACAACTTTCATAGCAATTTTCATGACGAGACTTACAACCGATATTCGACAAGAATTAGTAACACATGATAAATGCATTGGCGACGGGTAATTTTGCATAAATCGCACGCAACTTCCCGACCCAGTTTTTCAAGCCATTGAAATTTTTAAGCACAGATGGCATAAATAAAACTATTTATATTTGAGCGCTCTTTCGTGCTGGCTTTTCACGGACAAAACGACAGGCATGTTCGACGTTTTACCCAGAGATGGCGACACGGATGTACTTTTATCGCCCTTCGCGCGACCAGGGGCTGCGCACCCCTTTTTCGTCACGCGCCATTACGAGCCGGCGCGCGCGTATCGTCATAATAAACGAACAACGGCTTGATAATTACACATCGACAACCGTCCCGTCGATGCAATTTTTAAACGTCGATCGTTAACCGATATTCTCCCGAGGATCAGCCAGCGGAACGTCAATTTGCGAGCGTCTTTTTTTCCACCGAAAAAAAAAAAAAAAAAAAAAAAAAAAAAAAAAGTAAAAGAAAAATGTATATATCGACGAGCAATTTCGAGTTCCAATCCGGTATTTTATTTATCGCGCGACGAAACGTAAACGCGTATCTGCTGATTTAATTGCAATTCATTTATCAGTTGCCCCTGGTTCAATGATTTTTCGAGGCCAAAGGAATTTTCAATAAAATTCTGTTCGGCCAGTGGGAACACGACAAGAGAGGCAGAACGAGACGATACACGCTGGCCATCGATATTAAAATGAAATGTTAATTAATTTTTTTAAAGTGCGAGCTTCAGTTGCAATTATTGCGCGGAAATGAGGCCAAAATGAAATTGCTCCGTTCGTAAACATCACCCTGGAGACGGAGCCCGGTCCCGACACACCGCAGAGGGTGGCAATTCTGCCATCGCATCGAGCCACGAGAGTGTAAAAAAAAAAAAAAAAAAAAAAAAGGTGGCGTATTTTTAAACGTCGACGAATGACGGTTCGTCGTGGGCCACGGTGAACCGCGGACGTTAATCAGCCTCGAAAAATCCGTGAGCCCCGGACAAGGGGACGGCAAACATCCCGCAAAACCTTAACCACCCGAATGGTATTGTTTTAATGTAATTCCAGGACCGGTTTGTCGCTCGGCTCATGCACGCATGTAACAGCGCGAACGACAAACCCGTCGACCAGCTAGCGCGTATCAGTTCAACGAAACGCAGAGGGAGGGAGGGAAGGAGGGAGAAAGAGAGTGCATCTAACCGATGTACAAGGGCAAGAGAGAAGGGGGTGAGTAGTTGCGAAGGGGTTGGAGGTGTACAGAGAGGTAAAGACAGAAAGAGAAGAATAGCGTGTACATAGAGGAGAAGGGCGAAGGGGGAGGATGGCGGAAGAAGGTGGCCAGTAGCCGAATGCATCAGAGAAAGAAGCACGTTTCAGGTGGAAAGAGAGGGTGTCGGTGGATGAAAAGAGAGAAAACTGGGCGACCAAGCTGACGGGGGGGGGGAGGGGTGAGAGTGACAGAGAGAGGGTGCAGTGTTTTGTTCGCGCGCGATGGACGCGTCGCCATAGCGACCGGCGGTTGTTTATTATTGCGTCCAGCGGTCGTGTGGGGTGGTATGGAGGAAGGCGCGGGGTAGTTTACGCGACGAAGGGTCGCGCGGGGGCAGGTTGAGGGGCAAAAAGGGTTAGCGGCGGGCGACGAGGGCAGGAGGAGCGGACGGGGAGGGATGGATAAGGGGTGGCGAGGGGGATTGGGTGAGGCCAGAAGGGCGGAAGGATGCGAGAGGAAAGGGGGGATGGCAACGTTGGTGTGCAACGAGGGAGTGGCGGCCGACCACACGAGGCCGAAAAACACACTCTCCGCCAAACCTACCCCCTATAACACCCCCGTACACCACCGCCTCCACCCTGCCGGCGGTAATGAGAGTTCGATAAAGCGCCGTTACCAGTGCGTGACGTCAAGCGAATTCTCTCTTTTCCTCTCTCTTTCTTACTCCGTGCCTCTGCCTTTTCCTTCTTATATACTTCCGTTTCACTCGTACATACAGGTATTTTTTTCATTTTCACCTCGCTCCATCTCCCTCTTTCTCTCGTCATACTTCCCCCCTTCTTCTATTTCTCTTTCCTTTTTCTTTTCGCTCTTTCTCCGTTTCCCGCGTTTCTCCCACTCTCTCTCTCTCTCTCTCTCTCTCTGCTTTTTTCTTTTTTTTTGTGACTTGTCCGTTGCCTTTTTTCGGTCGCCGTTAGCAGCGGCGAAGTCGCGGTGTGTGACAAAAAACGAAGCCTCGGAAATTTCGTTGGCATGGACTAGTACGAGCCAGAGCAGCACGCTCGCGGCCAGAACATTTTTTCCCCGGCGATAAAAACGTCGCGGTGGCTTGATGGGTATCATATTTTTTTCGGGACGGGGCTACAATTTGCGCCGCCGGTAGTGTTGACGCGGCTCGAGCACTCTTCGCTACCATGATCGCGTTGGACGCTCTAATTGCTTTCTGATCTCCACCGTCCGTCGACTCCGCGCGCGCCACCCACCCCTCGTTTCCTACACCAGTTTTCCATCCCTCTCCTGCTCCTCTCTTCCTCCCTCTCTCTCTCTCTCTCTCTCTCTCTCTCTCTCTCTCTCTATCTC